>SNQJ01S0054337.1:16820-53367 GCA_010110895.2 Picea sitchensis | reverse complement strand
TAATAGTTTTTATTATTTTATATAAATTGTTTTTATGAATTATTAATAAAAATAGGTAATTAGTTACATTATTTTATACAATTTTTTTTAATGAATTATTAATAAAAATATAGTTTTTATTATTTTATGTAAAATTTCAAAAATTATTAATAAAAATATAGTTTATTAGAAAGAATGTAAGATTTAAATTTGTTTTTTTAATTAAAAAAAATTAAATATTTTTTAATTAATATTTTTTAAATATTTTTTAATTAATCAAAAGTATAGGTTTAAAAATAATAATAACCATTGTAATAATAAAGTGTAAATTATAACTAGTATACTTAAGTAGCAATAATCATTGTAATAATTAAGTGTAAATTATAATTAATATACTTAATAATATAATTATTTATATGAATATTTTGATTTTCTTATTAAAATTAGGTAATGCCATTTTTTTAAGGTAACTAGAAACAACCACATTAATAATATCAATATGTATAATATATCCATATACATTTATAAATGTATATTAAACGCATTTTATAATAATAATGAAAAAAACTTTGTTAATATATTAAATATATATATTTATCAAACACATTAATATTATTAATGTGTTTGCTTTTAAGAACCATTTGGTGCATAGGATATCTTTAAATATTACTCATCATATATTAATGTATGGTTGATTATCATTATTTAATTTTAATGGATTACATAATAATAATAATAATAATCACAATTTTTAAAGTTATTGGTGAACTGTTCAATTGATGTATGAGACCCCTTTCTTCGTGGGACAAGAAACACTCTATACACAACAACTGCTAAAGTTTAAGAGGTATACATACTCTACCTCAAATAAAAAAAACTTTGTTAATATGTTAAATATATATACTTATCAAACACAATAATATTATTAATGTGTTTGCTTTTAGGAACCATTTGGTGCATAGGATATCTTTAAATATTACTCATCATATATTAATGTATGGTTGATGTAATTATTTAATTTTAATTTAAAAAAAAAAAAAAAAAAAAAAAAAAATATGTAATAATAATAATAATAAATTAATTTTTAAGTTATTGGTGAACTCCAATTTGGTGTATGAGATCCCCTTTTTTGTGGGACAAGAAACTCTCTATGCACAACAAGTGTTAAATCTTAAGAGATATACATACGCTACCTCCAAGTATTTGTGTTTGTTTATAATAAAATATAAACAATATTCATATAATTTTCTATATATTGACAATATAGTGTTATCATGTCTTAACAACAATAATAATTATAATCAAAACCATATAATATAATTATATATAGTTATTTTAAGATAACCATATAATATTGACATAATTATTATTTATTGAAGGGAATATGTAATTATTGTTTAATATGAAGTTGATTATATAATTATTGTGAGTTTTAAACTTGTGAAGTAAACAATGCATATGGATTCTTAAGCAAACATAATTTAATCAATGGCTCATACACATAGTACACAAATATTTATCTTAGGAAGCCCTCAAGCAGGAAAACCTTTCTTATATTCATTATATCAAATTTCACCATTCATCATACAATATATACAATGTTTTAGGTATTCGTAGATACCAAAGCCCTAATCCCTTAATCGAGTTAATTTAGAAAACAGCTAAAAATAGCAAGCAGCCCAAAAACAAATTTGGGGGTGTTGCTCAGTCCCTGAGCGTAACCCAGGAGGCATACCTAGCCCCTACAGGACCCCTAGAGCTTGGCACACATGACACAAAGAGCACCACTAGAGGGATGTGAGGCAGGTTATTCAGTCAGCCAGCCCACACACACACACACATCTGAAAGATATAACACATACCCAACAATTATTGTATATTATTTTATTTTTTAACAAGAAATAGGGATTTATATTATAAAAAATGTGTGACCAAAGCTCACACAAAGATATAATCAGAGAAGCTCATATAAAGACATCACAAAATTATGAGGCTCTGAAGAACTACATGCTCTGACTACTTATGAATACAATGATATTTCTTTAGCAATTTTTCTTATACAAGGCCAAATAAAGTAAATTCTATAATATATGCCAAGAATTAAGCTAGAAAAACACTACATTGAGAGCCTGAAGTAGGAAATACCCTGGAGCATGATGTCTTCATTTCATAATCTTGGAAGGGTTGTTCAAGTCTAGAAGCGGGCTACCAACTGAAGAGGATGTAATTTTCGCAAGCTGACCAAACATAAACAGAGATGGGGTGATCGGTGTCCTTACCTGAAGTGCCTCCAATTGAGAGCGAAGAGAATCCACCTCATCATGACCCTGTCGCATGGTGGTTCTATGTTGTATCAAAATTTCAAGGATGAACGTCACTTAGGAACGAAGGTCGTGAACACAGACTTGCAATTCCTGTAATGATGTCATCAGGTCTACCTCCTCACTTGATACATGTTGCTCAAGTTCATCATTTCCGCATTCCATACCTTCTCTGATAAATGAGGATTCCTTCGTTGACCAAAACAAGATCCAAACCACCTCCTTCCCAAGTCAACAACCAACCTAGAGACACACCAATTCTTCCATATTCTAACCTTCTTCCTCATCTAGAAGTGCCACCTGAACATTAACACAACCACCTTGTTATTGAATTTTATGCCACTTAACCAAATTGTAGCTCTCATGAGGCAAACGAGCCTTCCATTATCTCGCATGATGAGGTTTGGTAGAGGATAAGACCTATTCAGATGATCTATTACTGAAATTTTGATGTCACTTACCACCCTCGCGAACACATCAGCCTGGAACCAATCTTCCATTCTATGGACCTGCAACATTATCCCACCACGAGCTAGGAAAGAGCGTGGGAGGTGACTATTACCGAAATAAATCCTAGAGTGTATGTGAAGTATGGGGAGGCGTGTGCCCTTGTGATTTCAACCTTATTGCATGTGATTGCCACACAGATGCATCACACACATCTAACGAAATTGTGCTTGTCATACATCATTATGGGATTGGTTAAAAAGAAGAATGCCCATTAATTTGAATAACCCCTTTTTGTAATGTAGTTGTCGTATTTGCACATTGGTTTGCTAGCCCATTATTTTCGCTAAATATGAAAAAAAAAATTAACCTGGGGAATGCTCTTTAGCTCATCTATGATCCTTTGCACAACATAACAGAAAATGAATATCTCTAGGAGAGGTGCCCTGTATGAAATGTCATATTATGTTTTTTAAATCCCCGAAATTATTGAGTTGTTGAACTTGATAAGTGTCTGATATATGAACCCATTACAACATGGCATAAGCCTCTACTTGGTTGTTGGACCGGATTCTATTATTCCTCTAAGGCCAAAAAACACCCCTCCCACTCCTGCCACTCCGAAATAATTATAATATATTATTATTAAAAACAGTTTAATTGAAAATTAATTTAATATTGATTATTCTATTTTATTTTATAATAATGCAAACAATATTAATTTTAGTAATAATAAAGTATATAATGATATCATTAATGGTTTTAAATATGTTAATTTTTAAGGCAATTAGTGACAATCTTTTATGTAATTTCTATGGTAAGATTTAAATTCAATATTATTATTTTTAATTTATTAATATTATAAGAATTGAGCAAAGTTGTCCTCTCCCTTATCTTGTAAAATTTATGTGGATTCTAATGGTTGTATGGAAAGGGGAAAGGGAGGTAGTTATTTGAACATATCAATTTTTTTTTTTTTTTTTTTTTTTTTTTTTTTTTATATTTATATTTAATAATTTGTGTTGACAAAGAACTGGTTTCTTTTTGGTTTATTTAATAATTTATTTATGTGTTTAAAAAGTTTTAAAGGTAGCATTTCTAAATCTCTATAATTTTGATGAGTTACTTAGGAAGGTTGGTAGTGTAATAAATATTTTGAAGTGAGATGTAACGTGGGTGTATGTAAGGACATTTTAAGAAAAAAATGGTTTTCATCTTCAACCATCTTAATGTCAGCTTGGTGGAATTCTTTGGACCTACAATGTTTTAGGAATTGTCCAATTATTTGTTTCACTATGGAGCTCATGAGAGTTTGTTTGTATTTTAGCAATTTTTGATTTTCTTCTTTACATTGGTTAAAATTTTGGTCTTCTAGATTATGTTTGATCACTTCCTTAAAGTATCTTAATTTTCTTTTATCCTCTATTTCTTTATTGCACCAAAATTTCTCCTTAAAATTAGATGTAATGATATTTTTTAATATTATCATTATCATGTAAAGTGACATATTCCTCTATACTCCAATGATTTAGCCGACACTTTTATGTCAATATTGCTTAAGGCCATAGGTGATTTTAACTAGATTTTGAAGCAACCCTAGACATAGTTTTCTCCTCATGTTGTTTGTATTGTTCTTGTACATTAAGTACCTTGTCATGTCCATACTCTCGATGGGAAAAAACTCTCTTTTATGAGGGAAAAAAAAAAATTGTATTGCATTTAATTTTAAACATAAGTTATAAAATGATTTTGGATTTGTTTTTTGTCTTTTCACAATTCTCCTAGAGATACTATAGCCCCCAAACTTCACAATCATATAATCTAACAAGATAGACAAAAATCTCAAAAAAAAATCTTTAACTTTATCATTAATAATAATAGTTATAAGATAATGATAACAATTATAAAAAGTTTTGTATTCAAAATATTTTATTCATATTATGAAATGCAAGTGTGTGTAAGCTCATTTATTTATTTAAGCATTAAGTTTTATTTCATATTCTACAACGTTAAATAATTTTCTATTTCATAGATGTTTCTTTCTTAGTTATAGTTAGATTAATTGATTTTCTTTTTTTTTCTCTAAGGAAACCTAATTCAGTAAGGACATATCATAAGACTCAACAATATAGTTGATTTAGAAATTTGAACTCAAACCATATATATATATATAAAAAGTTAGTTATTATAATCAATTAAATATACTTATAAAATACAATTTAATATATTAATATATTTTGGTTAAAATGCTTACTATTTTTTGTTATAATAATAATAATAATCTATTTTAAGGTCATGACTAAGTCAACACATCAAATTGGTGTGAGATCCTCTTGTTTGTGGGATAAGGGATCCTTCTCCACCTAGCGATTTCACTGATAAAGTTCTGAAGGTATACATGCCTTACCCCCTGCAGTTTGGTTGTGACCTTGAGAAAACACATGTTCTTAACCATTGAACCCCCCATATTTTTATAAACAAATATTTATTTTTTTTTATTTTTAACATTTTTTAAAGGATTAATTTATATTAATAAAATATAAATATTTTTATTTTATTTGATTACTTAAAAGTGGAACGAGATGTTCCAAACATCTTTTAACCTAAAATTTGAAGATGGACAAAATGTTCCAAACATCTTTTCACCAACTTCATATAAAAAAATCTTGGAATCAATGTAGAGCCATATGTATTTATCGAACCAGTCTATGGTCATAACTAATATTTTTTAAAAATATGCATAATTTTAATACAAATTAAGGAAATGATTATGGTGAACACGTAGGAATCGCATTTTTAGTGTTAGTAGCACTAACGAATTAAGCATCGTTTTTAAAGAATATCCACATAGTAATAAATAATATTTTAAATTATTTTTTGGTATTATTGGTATATATTTAGGAAGTTTAGACATGAATGTATATTTTCAGATATTTTTTGGTATTATTTATATATTGTAATTTATGAAGGTGAGGGTATGAATGCATGTTTGAATAATAAAACGTGTTGTGTGGTTGTATGTTATGTTTGAATAATAAAACAAGTTTTGTATGTCAGCGTAGTCTCATCGGGTTGGAATGGGAATAAATACAATGTTACGACGAGACCGAGTACAGACATGTGGGAAGCAAGTTGAAGTATATATGGTATCCATGTAGAGGATGACTTTGTGGCAGGGTGCCACTGGCTAGTCATAAGATATTTGGCTTGTAGATGACCCTTCACGTTCCATTTGAAGCATAGACATTAAAATTCAAATACAATAGAATAGGCATAAAAGTAAAATAAATTAAAGTAAAATTAAATGAAATAGTTCCAAGATCTTTCAAAGTATTTGAAGATGAGTAGGCATGAAAATGTTGGAGATAACAACACTAAAAATAACTTCAAAGTATGTGTTTATCATATACAATTTTTTTTTTTTGATAGTCACAGGAAAGATAGTACAAAGGTTTCAATTTTTTTGATAGTACAGGAAAGATAGTACAAAGGTTCCTCAACACAAAAAAAATTAGCATTCGAGGTAGTTTTCTTTGAAATTTATCAAAAAATATTCACGGAATACGTTCCATATTTATGTTTATTTTACAAACATTCAAACGCAATAGAATATTTTCCATTTTCTTTGAAATTTATCAAAGTTCCATATTTATGAAGCATACATTGACAACATCCAAATCTCTGATAGAATTCTTGGACACAAAAAATTAGCATTCGAATTAGTTTTCTTTGAAATTTATCAAAAAATAATAATGTATGTTACATATTTACGTTATTTGTTCCATATTTATGGAAATTTAAATGCATTTGTAATAAAGACTGGGATTGGGGCTCATGCAGACCATGAAAATAAGTACAAGAATTAGGAATGTAGAAAGAAGAAGTGCCCGACGGAAATGATTAGAGAGGAAGACTTGAAAATAAGAAATTGGGAGTTATGAGTGTTTGTTTAGAGTTTTCTATTTAAAGAGGTATAATAATTTGGATTGATAAAGAAAAGATGACATCGGTATAGACTACTATGAAGCGTCGTTTGTGTTGTTATTAGATCAGCAGTCACTAGAATGCGTGTCAGCCCCGGTTGTTTCCCTTCCTGTATGAGGTTGTCCATTCTCCGTTAGAACCTTCTTCAATGTAGCTTCTCATGGGGAGCACGTTGATTTCATCACAGATTTCTATGTCGAAAAGGTCATTTCTAATTTCCTTAGATCCATTGAAATACCATGCGAACTCTATTCAATTTCTTCATTGTGTGTCGAATAGTCCGGTGCAGGCTCTCGAGCTCATCTGCGATATTTAAGGATGTCGTAAAACTTTTCGAAAGATAGCCCCTTTAAAATATCAAGTTTCTCATCGAAGGATTCTTTGGTCATTGACAAAGATTTGAGAATTAAGTTTGGGTCTTGAACCTGCGTTGGTACTTCCGGCTAATTCTATTTGGATTGGGTTTGTGAATAATTGTTCATTTTCTAATATGGCTTGTTTACATGATTGACAATGAGCTCCAGGTTCTTAAATTTATTTCGTCAGCATGCTTTTAATTGTTTGAGGTCCGCTTTGGGGAGGGATATTCATGTTGTCTTCTTTTCAGATCTGCGGTGTTGATGGCATGGTTGGAAAAGGGGTCAACACCTGATCACAAAAAAGTTGATCATTTTTAAATTAGTCTGCAAATGTTCCTACAAATCATTTTCCCTCTTCCGGAAGGAAGCTATATTTTGTGATGTTTCCCGGGCTTTATTAACTAGCTGCATTCTTTTTTTGGTGTTATTCTCTACAAGGGATCTAACTTGATACAGGTGGAGGATACTTTTATCTTGGTTGTAGTGGTAGCAGGCACATTTTTTTATAAAGGACTGGAAAATTTTGGGGTAGCAATGAAAGCCTCCTCAAATTCCCTTGGCCAGTCGTTTAGTCTGACATTCTTCACTTCAATTCCTCCAATGGAATCATCAAGAGCATCAATGGTTATGCAGTGAAATAGGAGATTTGGGACGGACGCATTTTCCTAAAGTTAATCTTTATGCGAGAGATTTTCCTTTCCTATTTGTTACATCTCTCTCTTTTCAATATTAAATTTTAGATTGGTTGTCAAAAACAACTCTCTAGAATCTGGTCATCTTCATAAAAATGTCCGGTCTTAACTGTTTCCATTCTGGATGGACTAACTTTATTACATGTACTCAGTTCCACTTTCAAGTTACATGTTCACTTTCAATTTTGGGTTAGTCCACTGCTACATTGTTTTTATCTTTTTCGTCGGTGGAACTTTGTGAGAACTATCGGTACACATCTTGAGGAGGTTTCTTATTTCCTCCTGGTTGAATATTTAAGGTTGTTTTCTTCTTTGAGGTGGGCCTTTGGAGCGATGCTCTGTGATGTCGTTATCTTGGGAGTGTTGGTGGGGGGTTGGGTACTCTTCTCATCGGATATTTTTCCTTGTTGTCTGTACAATTCATTCGTGATTTTCAATGTCTTTGTGTCGCAATCGCTAGAAGCAAGATTGTTGTCATCATTGTCCCTATCTTGGGTTAGGTGTCTAAGGATAAAAGAATGCTAAAACCAACTGTTAGTAAATGTTCTCGAAATATCCCATTGGGGTCGAACCCTTTATCCTTTCATCATATGTTAGGTTCAAGTTCTTGAAATGGCATATGAATTCATCAATCTTGTGACGTTTTTGCCTACAAAGTCCCAGAACTTTCCACGAGGAGAATGAAGCGTTTTCTTGTCATGGAAAAAATGCAACCGATTGTTGCTGTGCCTTGTTATTCTGCAACAAACATATTTACGTGATGTGTATGGAAGGAAAAGAAGGACTTTCCCTTGGTCAAAGACCATCAATACCTTTGTGATTTTCCTTTTGTTCAAATGTGTGCCCTTCTGTTCCAAAAAGAATTGGTTTGCTGGCTAAACATCTGCGGAGCATCCTTCCCTAACAGTAAATCTTTGAAAACTAAGACAAAGTCATTAAAAACTTCATAAAAACAATGGGAGGCCTTGTGCCTCCACATAGGACACTGTACCAAAATATTCTGTGGATTCGACCCAGTTTATTTTCTTGGAAAGAGACAGGTTTGGAAATGGACAACAATGCACTATTTTGAAAATCAAGTAGGATGACATATAAAATTTATTCGATTCTTTGAATGGTGACAAGTCAGGAACAAATTTCAATGGAAATTAGCTTCTGTCGAGAAAATGGGTGTTCCTTGAAATTTGTAGAGAGTACACAATATAAATAATTATATGGGGAAATGCAATGTGGATGCTGTCCAGATTATTCTTGTAAGCGACTGACAATTTCCCGAGATGGATTTCTAAAGGAACTTCTGCAGCCTTGTGATATCTTCATGAGTTGTTGTTGGGTCTTCGAGGAACTTCGGCTAAGATGTCCAACCCATTATCATGTTTTAATAGGATTCCTTGGAGTCTTGTCCTCTGGCGAAGGTCAATGTTGGCTCCAACAATTTTAACATCTTGTGGAAGACACGAGGTGACAAAGAAAAGAGGAATGGTCAGCCTTGGTGGAATAATTCCTTGGCAGAATATATTTTTTGTACAGTTTCCTATCCTTACAATCAAAAACCTCGGGGCGCCTTGCATAAAGCATTCAGAGGTCCAAATCACTGATGCAGGTGAGCGAGATGAATAGTAAAATATGCCTTGGACCCACTTTGGAAGTTGTCACGATATTCCAAAGATATTTCTTATTATCTCCAAACACATTTGTCGGCACTAGCGCCCATAGTTTACAAGAGCGTTTGTTTTCTCGAGGCGATGAATGAAATAGAGAATTTGAAGGGATAATATATCTTTGCACAAATCTTGGTCCAAATATGTGTGAATGGAGGATCTCCTCGAGACTTTCACTCACTAATGACAATTTCGACGACTGTTGCATGATGCTGATTAACATTAAAGACTAGTAATTGCACACATAGAGGTGCCCGAACATGGCGGATCACGACAATGACGTTAAGCATTGTAGATTTTTTGAGCGGGCCAACACGACGACAAGTGTTTGAGATGAACAATTGGAAGGGACAACATAACTCTCCACAGATCTTGGTTTAAAGTGTAATGGAGATCTCTCGGCGTTTAACTCGTGTGACAATTGACGGTTCCTGTATGTTGAGTTGTTAGCATAAAAGGTTTCTAATTTCATATTAAGAAATAGAAATCTGAGAGGTCGCAGAAGGGCGGAAAGAGCGATTAAGTGTCTAAGTATGGAAGCGGTCGGGCGGGCTTTAAAATAGAGATTTACAATGTACAATTCTTGAGGGTGCGAGGGTCAAATTGGATGTCTCGAAAATTTTGACTGCAATCTGGCGTAACAACAAAAAGAAGTGCAGATAGGGCAGGTCTAGAGGAAATTTGTATATTGTGATCAGGGTAATGTATGTGGACCTGAGGGCATTGGAGGTGCAAATGTGAGCACAAATTATCCAGGAACCTGCAATCGAAAAGTGGCTTAAGTATGGAATAGAAGCGTCGGGCGGATTATTTTATTTAATATATTGAAACTTGTAATATATATCCACAAGAAAATAAGAAGATAAATTAATTTAAATTCAACGAGTCGAGATTTAATTAAATTTCACTATCAATAGAGCACTTTTGCTTTTTAATGGTGGTCAATATGGATGTTGCATGATGAACTATTGGAAGTAAACCTTGTTCAGGCATAGTAAACAGTGACTAAGAATTGGATATTTAGTGAACCCGCCAACTTAGGAACCGGGAAAGAGATTCCATGAAATGGGCAAGTATGGAAAGCCCAGGTAAAGCGGGGCCTCAAAAATGAGAACCTGTGGTTCCCTAGGATACATTGACTTCTAGAAGGTCAAATTGTATGTTTTGGGACTTGAATGCAAAATGTGTACCTGAGAGAGGATGGTCATTGATGACATGTTTAAGGTTCATGCACAATGAAGTTCTATCATTAAAGCTTACCAAATGGATTTCCAAAGAGAAGTAGGAAAGTAGTGGGGACAGGGAATAGCAAGTAAGTAATGGCTAATTATCGAGAAAGAGGTTGGTGGCCTTGAAATAGAACCTAAAGATACATCAGTGAGGGCTTGAGTTTCAAATTGTATCTCTTGGGAATGATGATTCTTTCACATTGAGCGTATATCTGTGAACTTCGAGATGCTGCTTGCTAGTCATGGAACATTGGAAACATAATCTGAGCAGTTGATGGGGAACACTGTCGAAAAAATGTCTAAGTGTAAACGGGGATACCACGGTAAATATGTCTGATGTCATGAAGCCACAACCAACTTGGGGCTAGTATTGAAGAGCGACGAGCAGCCTAGGCAGAGTGGCCGGAGCTTCAATGGACAAGGTATATTGGAACTTCTGAGCGCGCTTGCAGTTGAATATTCCAAACGATTTGAGGCTCCATCCGGCTCCATCCTTCCTTCCATCCATTTCCATCCATCCATCCATTCCTTCCTCCATCATCCATCATCCATCCATCCATCCATCCCTTCAAGATCCATCCATCCGCTCCATCCATCCATCCATCCATCCATCCATCCATCCGTCCATCCTTCCATCGAACTCCTTCCTCAGTCCGTCCGTCATCCTTCCTTTCCATCCATCGTCCATCCGTCCATCCGTCCATCCTCCATCCTCCATCCATTCCATCCATTCCATTTCCTCCATCCTCCATCCATCCATCCATTCCATCCATCCATTCCGTCCATTCCATCCATCCATCCATTCCATCCATTCCATCCATGTCCATTCCATTCCGTCCTTCCATCCATTTCCATCCTCCTTCCATCCATCCTTTCCATCCATCCATCCATTCCATCCATCCATCCGGGCTCCATCCATTCCTCCATCCATCCTTCCTCCGGCCATCCATCCTCCATTCCATCCATTCCATCCCTTCCTTTCCTTCCTTTCCATCCATTCCATTCCATCCATCCATCCATCCTCCTCCATTCCTCCGTCCATTCCATCCTCCATCCATCCATCCATCCTCCTTCCTCCATCCGTCATCCATTCCTTCCTCCATCCATTCCATCCTTTCCATCCTCCATCCATCCATCCATTTCCTTCCTTCCTTCCATTCCATTTCCTCTCTCCATTCCTCCATCCATCCTCCATCCTCCATCCTTCCTCCGTCCACTCCTCCTCCTTTCCTGTCCATTCCATCCATCCATTCCATTCCTTTCAAATCCATCAAATGTTCCTCCATCCTTCCATCCATCCATCCTCCTTTCCTTATGTTGAACTTCTTTATTTATAATTAAATTGGAAGGAACGTCCAACCTAGCTGCAGAATGTTATTTTGTTGAAGTACACGACTTCTTACCGTAACACATGTATGGAAAGTGTAATCAAATGTTGTAGATCGCATCATAATATATCTTTAGTCGTAGGGGTTGTAGACATGGCGGCCCAAAAAAAGTTCTAGAATGTTCGGAAGTGACACAAAATATTACTCCATTCACAAATACACTCAGATGCGGAAATTATAAATTGGATGCAACTAGCATTGAAAGCGTATGGGCGTTTGAATCAATATTATAAAATTACAGAACGTTTATGCCAAAGTTTTAACAGAAATTAACAAACAGTCGATATCTATGTCAAATAGTGTTGAGCAAACTTTGGATGCAGCAAGAGACTCGACATACAATCAACTTTCGATCCAGGTAGTTTCCCCTTCAGGAATCCACACTATTGGTGACCCCAAGCTCCAGATAGATTTGGCTTCGGACATTGACATTGGCGATGGCAATGGAACCAATGCTATTGACTACATTGCGACAATGCGGTGAACAAGTAGGGATGTCATTGTCAAAGTACTTAAACTGCGGGATTGTCAGACCTGCAAAGAAAATCGACTTTAGTGTTTCTTTCTCATGAAATCTACAATTTTGGTTTGAGTCCATAAATATTTGGGCGTTGGGTGTCTTGTGCGATAATGACCTTGACATTAGGCACATACGAGGCATCTATTATCTGACATTGCATTGTTAATGCAATTTCCATAATACCTGACGACTCAATTGCATTAGCACAAACAATAATAATTTTGTGATTACTTAACATCCTTGAGTATACCCCAAACAACCCTAAAACTTTGAACTGTGTTTGTTAAAAAAATTACATTGTTCTATAATTTAAAAAAATTAAAAAAAAAAAATTTTGAATTTTTTTTATTTTTTATTATCAAATATCATATTTGCAACAAAAGAAATGCATTTTCCCCATCAGCATAGGAAACAACATGAAGATTGACATTAGGTTGAAACTGATTTGGAAACACACCACTAAATTAAGGTTTCTTCTAAAGAATTAAATAATATGATTACATGAAGGTGGTAGTAAAGGTGATTTTAGAAACCAAATCATTACCTAAACAAGCCAAACTTCTTGCAGAATTGGTAGTATAAAGTGATCCTCAGAAAATGTTGCAAAGTTGATAATCTATTTATATGCGTAGGAGTAGTAAAATAAAAAAATGTGCAGTAGCGATAGATAGTTGATTATATGTGGAGTCCGTAACTACATCCAGAGGATAGTGAAGAAACTTTGACAAAGAACATGGCTTCTGTCAAGTCTGTTACCACACCCAAAAGTAGCTCAACAAAATTTGAAATACTGAAACCGTAATTTTAGTATGTCATTTATCCACCCATCGGTTTCTCTTCTGGAGCTTAAGGTACATTCACAAATAAATTAATATTCGCGTCATTTTTAATATCACGGATGTTTTTCAAACCCGCAGTGATCGCGACTCTCAGCCGAATACAAATTCTTTTGTGGTCTGTAGAATTTGATACATTTTCCAAATACGTGTTGTTGGAAGAAACTATATATTCAACGAAGAACTATTTTGCACATGACCTAAAAATACCTTCCAAATCCCGGCAAGAAAACAAAGAAGATCAACAAACAAATCTCCGGTAGGATCTTCAACCAACCAAAGCATCGAATATGGGAGAACACCAACTAGAAGATAATTGTTTTTTTTTTCCTTCCCGTCACGAGTTTCACGTTGTTGGAAAATAGAGGTTTTTTTTTTTTTTTTCTCCTCTCTGAGTTTCTCTTCTTTCATTTGGGCCTCAATGGAATCTCTAAGTTGTCTTACATGTCATGACCCGGGGAACATTAGAATGAAGGCACCCTAAAGTGTAACTCTTTGATGATAGAGAGAAATGGAAATAAGTATTTAAAGCAATCTTTGGAGGATGACAGGTATGATCTTAGTGGATTTTGGTTTTATTAGATCTTAATATTGAGATGGCATCGATATTTTTCTTATTATTTCAATCTTTGTTTATTAATGCCAATATTTCCGAATATGTGCGTTGAATAGTGACTAATAGCGCGTATTAACATTCTCATCGTGATTCTCAAATCGACAACATCAACATATGCACAATATTAAAGAGGGACATGGCGTGAAGGCCTCTGTAGGATGACCGTTCATGGATGGGCGAGTAGTACCGATATTTCCTCTTACTATGATGAAATTTAAAAAGCTGAAAAGAGCGATGTTTTTTTTTTTTGCAAATTCAAATTCGCGAGGGCAATTTTTTTTATCCCGGATCATATTATTAAGCTTTTGTCTATGCATTTTAATGGGATATGTCCTCGAGCTTCTACTTAATAAAAACCAATATTTTTGAACCTGCTCGAATTCGGTTGTCGCACGAAAGAATAATTAATGTCCATTTGGAAGGGCGCAAAGGTAGCGCCCAGAGATGGTGGGGAAGTGACTTTGAACAGAAACGTGTGAACACGAACTTTGAAAAATCAACTTCGGTATGGAAGGTAGATTCGGACGGTGAGTCATCGTGGGTAGATGTCATGGTTCGCAGTTGAGGGGTGTGGGGTTGGACGTTAGCAGAACACGAAAGTTATGGGTCGCAGATGTATACAGAACCACGAGTTACCATGGTTGATGTTTTACCTAGGAAGCCGCGTTCATAAAAATTAATGAAACATGCAACCAAATGATGGTTGGTGGGAATCGTGATGTGAAGATATATAGGTATGCCGATTTGTCGTTAAGCCATATCCCGAGGAATACGAGCACAAAGCGTGAGAAAGTATATAACCAAGCATAATAGGCGGAAGAGCGAAGGTAAAAAAGGGGAAAGTTTACAAGAGAGAAAAAAAGGGAGAGGAATATTTATATCTCTCAGACAACAAAACCTACTCTCATAACTGTGAACCCATAGTAGGAAAGACGTAAACCATGGAAAAACATCGCCAACTATGAAATATAGTTGGGCAGGTAAACTTCGGTTGAAGTATTAAGAGATGCAATTTACATCGACTGGAACATTTTGTATGTTATTTTATCTTATTAGTATTTTATGGGAGCCAACCGCAAAACAATGTAACAACAAATCCAACTGCAGATGCAACACCCCAACATTGCAAGCATTAGGCAAACAAGACAAACAACAATATGACCAGGTTAAGAAGCAATTTCTTGACCTTAGGACTGAAACCACAAAGAAGTTGAATCAAACAACGATGAAACATCCAACGAACAAAGCAAGCACCAACGATTGACCGGAATTTAAGTAGTTCAATGCGGTTGCAGACCTAAGCGTTAGTACCCAGCGAGCCGAACGAGGCAAACAACAGCAACAACAAGCAAGCAAATAAGAAATCAATGGAGATGCAAAAAGCAAGCATGAACAGTGAACCAACAATGTCGTTGAGTACAATATTGCCCAAATTGATTGCAGAGAACATTGCATATAAAAAAAAGGGAAGAAAATGCAATGTTGCGGCAAGCATGAACCAGTGAACCAAAAATGTTGAGTGAAGAACAATATTTCCCATATTGACTGTAGAGAACATTTCATATATTAAAAAAAGCGGAAGAAAATGTATTGTAACAAAACTGCTAAGTAAACATTTAGCAGCTTCTGGCTTTGTTAGTGAAAAACATTTAGGTGTGTCGAAATGCTCGTAAACATTTAAGAAAAGAATGGAGTGTGGCGGTCTCTTATGTACTTAATTTTTTTTATTATAATTTATTGTTATAAAACAAAATTAGTAACAATAGTTAGAACAATAGAGAATGTAATGGAAGGAAAAACTTTGGATATACTTGGTAATGTAAAACATTGGGATAAACTTGGCTAGAAAATGCTAACACAAACATTAGAACTAATGCTAGCATTAATCCACCTTCAAGCAATGCATAAGAAAAATATATGATTCAAGAAGCGTATAAGATCAAAAAGTTTGGATATGCAACATATAAAACATTGGGAATAGCAAAGCTAGAAATAAGACCACCAATCTGTTATCAATGAGGATCATTACATATATAATTTAGTTTTATGTATACTAAAAACAATGTTTTTAGTTTCCTAGCTCCAATAATAGATATTATGAAAATATTTATGTTCAAAGGAAAAACTAATAAAGTCAACAAATTATCGATCGCCATAGTCCCTCTATGCCTACGGCAGGAACTAATAAGATAGTGAATAATCAACTACACCATGTTTAAAGATTTGGAATAGTTTCTATGACTTTAACATATCTTCTTTTCTCGTGCATTATTTTACATTGGTTGCAAGGTTTGGTTTGCTTCATCATATCATGATCCTTATGCCAATGGAGATAAAAATAAGGGACCAGAACCTCTTATTAACATAATTGTTGATTGGTTATAGGGTGAGTATGCGTGCTTGCTCATATTTCTCCTCTCTTCCTCTATGTAATGAAAAAATTAAAGAAAAATCATTAATTAATAGTACTCCATAATTTCTTTTTTATCCGTGTTTTGTAAATACCCATTAAAAAATCAAATACACCTCACAACCATGCATTTTAAAATTGTTTATATTACATAAAATACCCTCTTACCTCTAATCTACAACTTTAAATCTCCTCTATGCATCTAAGAGGTCATTTTGTTTACATGTGACCTAGGTTGCTAACAAACTTATGTAATCTTTGAGCTAAGAGCCTCCCATATTAAGTAACTTAAAGCCATGCATAGGGATCAATACTTTTAGTAACTAATGCATTTAGTTAAGCCTATTCATCAATGCTTACATGAACTTCTTAAAAAACTATGAAATTCTTAAAAAAACCTTTTAAAAAGATGGCCAATTCTTTTTGTAAATGTGAAGTATTGATTTTTAGTTTTGGTGGCAAGGGACTATATAACAATCAATTAAGCCTATTAATCGATGCTACATGAACCTCCACGACATTTTGCCTAATTTTTTTTGCAAAGGTTCTAAAATAAATACAATATTATTTTTAATATAAAAATATATGTTTCCATGTGATTAGTTCAGGGGGCTTCACAAGACCAAAAAAAAAGCCTTTACTTGTTAGGCATCCAACCTACACATAAGTAATAAAAAATAGAACAATGGTAGGGAGGTTGTTGAGAGGTTGTCATTGTTAATGTGGTGGTGGTAAATAATGTTGGTAGCTCTCCCTAGCATAAAGGTTTGAATTCCACCATAGTATATGCACGAAATACCCAGTAAGACAAACATGTTCATGTTGTTCTTTGGGTTGGATGCTAGCATTGGAAGTGGCCTTGACCTCCAACTATGCCAGGTGATTCATAATCATTTTTGAAAGTCTATTATTACTTTGTTGTTGTGAAGGTGTCCATTCTTCAAAAACCGGTCAGAGAAATTTTTATGGCTTTACAAATTAGGTTTTTATGTTGGTAAGTTATCTTCATAGGGTGTTGTTTTAGGTTTCTTGTTGGTACACTAGTATTTCTCTAGGTTTTTTGTTGGTATGAATTTGGGGCTTGCAAATTGATTTAGGAATTCTTGCAGTAATTGCATGTACATGTTATAGGTATTTCAGGATTTGTGAATTGATTAAGAGTCGGACAATTTGTAGGGATTTGGGAAAGGTTTGGGGTATGATGTTCACAACCACCTCCACCAATCTATGTGAGGTATTGAGTTCTAGGGTGTGATTGTTTCTAGGTTACATCTACATCTTCCTAGATGTTCTAGTCTACTAGAAAATATAAACGGTTTCCAGCATGTTGAATGTCTTGATCATTCTATGGATTTATGTGCTTTTCCGTAAATTGAGCACTAATATTTATCCAAGCAATGCACGTTTTTTGTTGGTATGCATTTGGGGCTTGCAAATTGATTTAAGAATTATTGCGGTAATTGCATATACATGTGACATGCATTTCAGGATTTGTGAATTGATTAAGAGTCAAACAATTTGTACAGATTTGGGAAAGGTTTGGGGTACGATGTTCACAACTACCTCCACCAATCTATGTGAGGTCTTGAGTTCTAAGGTGTGATTGTTTCTAGGTTTCATCTACATCTTCCTAGATGTTCCAATCTACTACAATATATAAACAGTTTCCAACATGTTGAATGTCTTGATCATTCTCTGGATTTGTGTGCTTTTCCCTACAATGGGCACTAATATTTATCCAAGCAATGCAAGTTTTGCTCACTTTCTCTACAAATTGCTCCACATCACAATTTGATGGCATATGGAATGTTATGAATCTAAGCATTATTGTCTCTGTGTGTTCTAATTTATTGAACCCTTTGTTTATAGGAAAAAACATGTATCTGGTTATTGTATTCATCGACCAATATATTTTGTGAGCTTCCCAATTGTTGTTTCATAACCTTGGGTGTTTTGCAATATGCTAGGCTTACATTAGCATTGGTTGTCATTTGTTATATCTGGTCTCTACACGTTTGGCACTTTTTCCATAACTTTTATTAGGGATCAAGATACATACCTTTGTTTGGTTACCGGTAGATTTGAATTAAGCTTATGTATTGTGACAAAAAAAAATCTTGCAACTCTTAGGGGTGTTTCATTTTCAAAGGGTTTTAATTATCATTGGAAATTGTCACATTAAAAAATAAATAAAAATTACTCATGTTTAAGCCTTGGGTGAATTGCTTTCACTATTGAAGATATTTAATTTATGGCCATCTGGATTGTTCTATAGTTCAGACTTCAAAGGTTTTCTATCTCAGATAAAAAGGTATATGGTTACAACTTCTTTTGCATTGTAGAACATTTAATTACTCATTGTTTGGACATGTATCTCATTGCATTTTGGTGTTATTGTAGGGCTTCTTGTTTGTCTATCTAGTTGAATAGTTGTTGCAATATTAGATCTTTTCCAAACTAGTTCAAGGTGAGTAATTTTGTCTTTTTGAATATTTTTTTCCTTTCGCTTTTGAGTTGGAAAACTACACTCCATGCTTGTTGGGAACCAATATTATCTCCTATTAAGGTTTCTTTTATTTGTGGTCATTTGGATTAAACACAACTTGATTTGTTTTTTCTATTTCTATTCAAGTTAGTGACTCTATACAACTTTTGTGGTTTAGGCTCTAGTTGAATAGTTGTTGCAATATTAGATCTTTTCCAAACTAGTTCAAGGTGAGTAATTTTGTCTTTTTGAATATTTTTTTCCTTTCGCTTTTGAGTTGGAAAACTACACTCCATGCTTGTTGGGAACCAATATTATCTCCTATTAAGGTTTCTTTTATTTGTGGTCATTTGGATTAAACACAACTTGATTTGTTTTTTCTATTTCTATTCAAGTTAGTGACTCTATACAACTTTTGTGGTTTAGGCTTTAACTCTTGACATTTTACCTCGGAAAATAAAGTATGTGCCTACATATTTTTTATGTTGCAAAACATTGAATTGTTTTACATTTGGACATTGTTTGTTTTTCATTCATTCTCACCATGGTTTGTATTTGTTCTTCTCTTATACATGTATGGAATTTTACAATCAACTTCTATTTGCTTTAATAGTTGTAAAATGTGTAGTTATCTGCAAGTAGATTTATTGGAATTTGTTAGGATATTTAAACACTTGGGAGTTAGTTAAGATCTACTTGGTCTAATGTGTCGTCAACTAAAAGTGTGTTTCTTAGTGTGTTTATTTAGTATGCATTTGTAGTTAGGAAATCCGACGGTCACGATATGTTCCCGACATAGAGTGATCTGACGATTCATGTTCTCCTCGATCTTAACTGCCATTGATTTGTGGCTTAACACCCGATTGATCCATGATCTCTATTTAAATAGCATGGAAGGTCATTTGTCAATGATCAATTGTGAGAAACTCTCTTGTAAAATCTCTCTGTAATCTTTTTCTTTTGCATTAATAAACTGCTCCAAGTGGCCGTGTTGGCTGGGGCCATGGATGTTTCCTTGTAAGGGTTTTACCACGTCAAAACATCGGTGTGTTGATCTTTGATCTGGTTGTGTGAGCGGTTAATGAAGGGGTTTTTCCTCTATTGGAATACTTGTGTTGTCGAACATGGAATCAAAGCCTGTTTGAAGACCCGCTCCTGTTGTAGATCGAGATCATGAAGCCGAGTTGCCTCATCTCCATTTTCTATCATTTCCATACATTTTTGGGCCGAGGGAACTATTTCATTGCATCCAGAGCACTCATTTCAGTCAATAATTTTTTTTGTTTGACTCGAAAATGGTTTTGTTTGCCCAAGATATGACCATTTCAGTCAGATCCAGAGGTATAAAGCTTGAATACACTTTTTAAATTTTTTTGTAGAGTATTATTTTTGGTTTTATATTATTTGTTTATGGGTTGCGACACTTTTAGATCTACGTATGCTCTTTTCCCATGCCCTGTGCGATCTCGGCAAATAAAAAACAGATAGGAAAATGTGCATCTTCTAGGTAAGTTAACTGAGATCTAACCCTTGTTGTCATCGAGAAGCGAACTTTTTTCCTTGTGTGAAAAGAGTTTTTTTAGCACGCTCTCCAAGGCTGTCAACAACAACCCGAATCCTCTTATTAAACAATAAATATGTTTTGCTAGCCCATTTGGTTAAAATTTGCCTTATTAAGTAAGAGGTCTTGAGTTCAAGTCTCTCTTTTTGTTACTTTTTTTGAAAAAATTCATGCTCCATTGTAAAGTGTATGTCACTTCAAGTATAAAAGTGAATCACTATAAGTAGCTTTCATACTTTATTTTAGAGTTATTTGTTTTGCATGCAGATTTTCTTTTATAAAGTAACTTCATTGTAAAAGTGATCCCCACGTTTTTTTATAAAAGTGGGTCACTTCATAAAGCAACTTACATCACCACATGGTCCTTTGGTTATCATTTATGCCTTTTTTTAAAATGACATAACTTTCACATCCGAAGTCCGTTTTTAGTGTCATTTTTTTTAAAACCACACAATTTTTCGAGTTCTTCCCATATAGATAATAAATTTTAGGTTTTAAATCCATATTATATACATATTTAATATGGCTTCTTCTAGTAATCTTTTGCTTACTAGCACCAACTACTTCTAATGGAAATCTCATATGGAGGATTTATTAAGAAGTAAAGGCTTGTATCAGATTACCTTGGGAAAGGAAAAAGAACCCACTGATGCTGATAAGAAAGTAAAATGGGATAATAGGAGTGACGAAGCACATGGACTAATGAGAATGCCCATCTCTCTTGATTTAAGGTTCCACCTTGAAGAAATTGATGACCCCGATGAAGCTTGGGAAAAGATTGACACTGTGTTTGGTAAACTCAATAATATTCGAGCACAACAATTAGAAAATCAAGTACCGACTTTAAATCCAAATTATTTTTCTTGCATTGGAGACTATCTATCTAAGTTTAAAACACTCATAATTTTATGTGAAGAATTTGAGATAAAGATGGAGGAAGAGCATTGCATTTATCTTATTCTCTCTAAGCTAGGTAGTGCATATTCTTTGTTTGTATCTACCTTTTATTCCATGAGAGAGGCTCTAGGGACAACTTATAAAAAACCCACTCTTGATTCCTTTTGTGATGCTTTGATTAGAGAGGAAGATAAACTTGTATAACTTGGAGTGATCAACACTGCATGTACCTCCAACAAAGCCTTAGTTGCCCAACAGAAAGATAAACCCAAGAATCCCAAGAAGCAATATCCTCGCTACAACAACAGGCAACATAAGGGTCCCAAACCTGCTCATACAACTTCAACTCCAAATGGTGACAAAGGAGAAAAATATAAAAATAAGAAGGCTAACAGACATTGCAACTTTTGTGATAAAGATGGTCACGACGAGTCAAAATGTTTCAAGAAGATGGCAACTTTAGAAGCAACGATGAAGAAGCACAACATCAATATTGATTCTAATTCTTCTTCTTCTTCTCATGGACATGCACTTTCTGCTTCTAGTTTCTCCTTCAATACAACTTCTACTTCTTCTTATGATGAGTGGCTTATTGATTCTGGAGCATCTTATCACATGGCTAAGGATAAAGCCATATTTTCTACACTAAATGAATGTAACACCAAGAAAATATTTGTTGGTGATGATAGATCTCTTAGTGTTGTAGGATCTGGAATAGTTAAAGTAGATAATGGTCATTTCAATGATGTATTATGTGTTCCAAGTCTTTATTGTAACCTTCTATCAGTATATCAAATCACTCATCGAGGTGAAGGTAAAACCATAGAGTTTTCACCTCACCAAGTTGTAATCAAGGATCTAAAATATCCTAAGCATGTTCTTGCAACTGGAATTGTTGATGATATTACCAAGTTGTACAAGTTTGACAACTTTGGGTCATCATCTTTTTCATCAGTTTTTTGTTGCTCATAGCGATGACTTGAGCAAACTTTGGCATGAGCGGTTTGGTCATCTAAAACTATCGCTCATTGCAACAACAATGTAATCAACATATGGTGACTGGTCTTCCTCCTATTTCATGTAGAGATGGTGTTTTTGTCGGTTGTGTTCTCGACAAACATCATCAGGATAGTTTTGACAAATGTGCCTCTTGGCACGCCTCGGACCCTTTGCAGCTTGTTCACAGTGATTTGTGTCATCCACTTTCTTCTCCTTCTTTTTCTGGGTGCAAGTATTTCTTAACTTTCATTGATGACTTTTCCAAATGTACTTGGGTTTACTTCTTAAAACTTAAGAGTGGATTTTTTGACAAGTTTTTGGCCTACAAGGCCCTTGTAGAAAAGCAATCTGGACATCAAATTCAAAAGTTAAGAACAGATAATGGAGGCGAATAGATTTGTAATATCCACTTTCTTTCTCCTTCTTTTTCTCAGTGCATTTCTTAACTTTCATTGATGACTTCTTTTCCAAATGTACTTGGGTTTACTTCTAAACTTTAAGAGTGGGATTTTGACAAGTTTTGGCCCACAAGGCCTTGTAGAAAAGCAACTGACATCAAATTCAAAAGTTAAGAACATAAAATGGAGGGCGACATGTGAACAATAATTTTACAAATTATTGCACTACATGGAATCCAAATGTAACACATCGCTCCATATACACCACAACAAAATGGTGTTGTTGAGAGAAAGAACTCCATTACTAAAAAGAAATGGCTAATTGTAATGTATCCAATCTAAGGGATTAAGTCTAAAGTATTGGGAATAAGCAATCAACCGCAAGTAAATTACATAGTAAAATCACACTCCCACAAAGGCTCTTAAAATATAAATAATCGGAAGAAGCTTTTACTAAAATTAAACCAGATGTAAGTCACTTTCGTATTTGGCAAGATAGCATGGGCTCACATTCTCATGAGAAAATGAAATCATTGCAGACTAAAGTGAGAAGTGTATATTTGTTATACTCAAGATGTCAAAGGTTATAGACTTTTTCAAACTCATTGTAATGGACTATTATTAGAAGAGATGTTAAATTTGATGAAAATCTCTGGCTCATGAAAGCCTAATTCAATTGTGCCTTCTTTGGCCTGGGAGCCATCTTCGACGTTTGTTCTTTATTTTGTTCCTATTATGGTTTCTTCTTCAGATGATGACAATGAGGGTGAAAATCCACTTCCACCTGCTCACCCTCCTCCAAATGACTTTGAACCTGAACCAGCTTCAGCTCCACCGCTTCCTAGATGGGTCCGTCAAACATGAAGTAGTTATGGTCTTATTTGATGATCCTTCATATCAGCATCGAACAACACGCTCGATATTCCAACGAGCCTCTTCTTTAGATCAAGTTTCGTAGGACCTGATCTAGAGATATTTGCGTAAGCTTCGTGTCATCTAGATTATTGGGATACAACAATGAATGAAGAGTATTGTTCTTTAATGAAAATGATACTTTGGATCTTGTACCCCTTCCAAAAGGAAGAAACTTATAAGATGTAAATGGGTCTAAAAAAACTAAGTATGCATCAAATCAAAGTGTTGAAAGACATTGCCTGCTTAGTTACCAGCTATTTTCTCCATGTTGAAGGAATTGATTATAATGAAACCTTGCCCATGTAGCCAAAATGAATTCCATCCACTTTGTTCTTGCCCTTCTCGCCTCACATAAATGGGAGGTCCATGAGATGGATAAAGCAACGGCTTCTTTCACTAAGATTTGCAAGAAGAAATCTACATGGAATAACCCCCCTGCTGTGCCGCAATGACTCTAGCATTGTTTGTCACTTTAAGAAATCTCTTCATGGTCTTAAGAAAGCTCCCTAAGCTTGGTATGCTAAAATGGAACTTTCTCATTGACACTGGCCCCTAGATGTCATTCTCGATCCTAATGTCTATACCAAGAAAGTAGGAATCCATCTCATAATCCTGTCCTTTATGATGACCTTATCCTTATCAGTGACTCAAAACTTTTAAACCATGTGAAACCAACCTTAAGAAGAAATTTGAAATGACAGACTTAGGATTTTGCACTATTTCCTTAACTCCAAAGTTTTGCAAACCAATGAAGGAAATTTTCTTTCCGTCGGTGCATGTTTTGTGACCTTCTTTGTCACTTCACATGGATGATTGTAAATCAACCCCTTCTTGAAGATTGCTTGTTGTCATTGATGTCAACCCTAGTCATTGGTTTTGGACCACAAGATTGATGAAGGTATTTGGACATGAAGGGATGCTGCACATGCAGATACAACACCCATGTATTGATAGTATAACATGTTATTTCCTATGGTAGGTGGCACGTCACGCGGGACTCCTCATGGTTGAAAAGAAATGAATTTTGAAGATGACAAAGTGAATTGAAGAAGGAAGTACAAAGTTGACCCCGAAGATAATTAAAGAAAAGAATTACAAAATAAGAAAGTGTCAGTCAAGCCCAATGTTAAAAGCTAGCTAGACATAAAGGGTATAGATACATCTAATTAAACATTCATTTTCAACACACACAAGTTTGTTGATGAACACGAAGATATAAGTTGAAATTGAACAAGGATATAAGCTGAATTTCAGAGGAAATATGAAGTAAAGAAGGCCGATTTCCAAGGGAGGATGAAGTCTTTGCAGGATGTTCTAAGGTGAAGCGTTATTTACAAGTCATCCTACCATTTTGCTATAACTTTTTTTTCTAAACGATTCAGATGGTGAAATTGGAATGATATTGAGAAGACACAACTAGGCACCCGTGAAAATTCTTTTATCTCTTTATGCTTATAATTTTGGAGATACACTATGTGGAAGATAAGGTTTTTTTTTTTTTTTTCAAAATTTGAATAATTTATGTTTTTTTTTACCTGGAACACTTGTTTATTGAGAATCCAAATGAAGTGATACTGATTTCATTGGAAAGAGTACATGTTGTTGTTTCTTATGTATGAATTTCAGAATCAGATGTTAAAAATTGAGCACGAGGCATTCCAGACAAGTTTTCTCCTAAATAAACTAATTGAATATATCTACCATTTCTATAACTCCTTTATGGGAGGGATTCCATGAGTGAAACTTGGAGGAGTTTCTTTAGAGAATACATTGATATATTATCTATAGGATCGTAGTATTCCAAGAAGTGAGTAATTGCAGAATTTGAAGAAGTCCCGGGAAGCATTATCAGTTCTATGATGGTTGGTTGATGGTGATGATTTAATGTAAAGTTTTATTATCTCTCATATATTCTTGGTGGAAGGAAGGGAAAGGATGGAGAGGTCAACCCTCTCTTGATATTGAGGATTACATTCCTTTGGAGGTTTATCCCTCCCTTTATATTTGGAAGTTAGAGCTACCTTTGGAAGTCATTAATTTCTTGAACAATAACTATTGCTATTTCTCATATATTGTGCATGGTGTATTGTGGTGTATTATAACTCTTCTACCATTGTTCATTTCTCATTGATATAATTGAATATATATAATCTGGTTGAAGTATAAGTTGAAAAAGTTTTCAAATTGTACTTTATAATCATCCACCCCCTCCTCAAGATCAACAATTGGTACTCGAGCATGCTGCCTCTTTAGAACAATTTAACCAATTAGAAGGAAAAACTCCTAAGGTGGGTGGATGACCATGAGCACATTTCAAATAGGATTCAAAGATTTGATGAAGAAATTATACTAGAGTGATAGAGTGAAACTTACCTAACAACCTTAGAGTAGACATTTGGTACTCAAATGTAAATGGCTATGTAATCCAAAAAAAATGCTCCAAACAATCCAAATGAGAAGAACCATGAGCTGTAATTCAAAAGCCGACATGCTATTATAGGAGACCACACCAACCATTGCTAACAAAGTGATGGGTTGCAGCAAAAGATCAGCTAAAGAGGTATGGGACAAACTCAAGAGTATCTATGAAGGTGATCCAAAAATTAATAAGGTCAAGCTTCAATGACATAGAATTTGAAGATGGATGAAAATGAAGATATTGTAACCTATTTTCTTAGATTTGATGAAGTTGTTCATGCTATCATAGGATTAGGTGAAGTGATTTGGATGAACTTTATTGTACAAAAACCTGCTGAGATCACTCTCTTGAAGTATGATGTTAAGGTCTCCACCATTGAAGAAACTAGGGACTTGGACCAAAATGACAATTGATGAATTACATGGGTATCTTATAGCACATGAAATGAGAGAACAGTACGTAAAGTGACCAGCCAAACAATGAAGTAGCTTTTAAAGCCACAAAGAATACAAAGGACAAGGATAACAAACCTTTTGGATGAAGAAATAACAAATTTCGTAAGAAGGTTCGAGGATGGAATTGGAAGATACAAAGGTAAGTCCTCCTCAAATGCTTTCTTTAACTATGCTAGAATAGGAAATATTGTTGAAAAATCGCTATTATAAAAAGAGAAGTCTCACACAAAAAGAGCTTCTACTCCAAGGATGATGACATCTCCCCGATGCGAAAGTGATGAAGAAGATAATGATGGAGGATAAGTCCCTCTCTCATAACCCAAGAAACACAAGATGATGATCACAAGAGTTCGGGGCAAAAGAAGAAATCAAGAAGGTTCATATGAAGAAACCAACCTTGATTCCCTTTGGGGATACAAGACAACTTTAGAGGAAGCAAGAAGATGAGAATCTTGAAAAGTTGAAGAAGTTCAGCATTGAAAATTAGATGATATCCTTAGCAGTGAAAGATTTCCAAACGACAAGACATGACTAGTTTACAATGACAGTTTGAAGACAAACAAACAAGAGAAGGAAGATGAAGATGATGAAACCAACACCCGCAACAAGTTGAACAAGAGAATTGCTGAATTCGTATGAATGAGACATCAAGAAGATCCTCTCCCATCAGTAATGAAGCACCATAAGGAAACTATGTGTAGCCATATCATGAACCCAGATGACCACACCACAAAGAAGATCACTTAATCCTAGGTATCAAAATTTCTTCTGGGCATTGCTATACTTGTGGAAATTCTGCACAAGGAACTCAATTGTAGAATCAATGAAAGGAATAACCATGCAAGCTATGAATGGTGCAAACAATATATGGAAATGTTCATAGACTTGTCAAATAAAATTATAAATCCATTTGACCCATTAATGGATCAAAATATTGTATGTTACAAGTGTAATAATATTGGTTACAAAGCACGTGATTGGGTGAGAGATGAAGGAAGATAATTGTATGCAAAATGTCCCTATACCAACTTCAACATGGAAAGGAAAGAAATTCCTCACAATGAAAATGCCATTTAATAGCATTGGCCTAAAGAATGCAAAGAAGAAGATGAATGGTTCACATATAGTGGTGCTCATCTCATATAACCTAAGATCAAAGCAAATTTGTCACTTGAAAGGGTGGACAGATTTGAGATGACTCACCATCCACCAAAAATACTTGAAGAGGAACTGTAGAAATCTTGGAAGCAAAATGTAAAGAAGGAAAAAGTCCTATTTAATAAAGATCAAGTATAATTTGTCAAGTAAAATGTGGATCAAGGATACACTCTTATGTTTGACTCCAAAATGTAAAATCGAGAAAATAACTCAGAAGATTGGCTGCAACCGCAACAAGAAGAGACCTGAAGAACATATACATCCTAGACATGAAGAAGAGAGAGAAGAAAGAACCCACAAAAAAAGGATTCGAAGGAAGAAAAAGTCTCAAAGAACAAAAATAAGGACTTGGCATATTGAGGTTATTGTCAGTGTAGCATCCCTAAAGAAGGTCACCCATGCCATTGAACTCGTGGGAGTTAACCCCTAACCTTTTGCCATTGATGTCATGGGGAAGATAAATTGGGAGTAGTGATGAAAGGGGGGAGTATGAGTGTTTCCATCAATGATAAAGGGGATATTGTTGAAGATTGGTTGTTGTCATTGATGTCAACCCAGTCATTGCTCTGACCCCAAGATTGATGAAGGTTTTTTGGACATGAAGGACAATGTAATGCAGGTAAATCACTCATGGATGGATAATACACTATGTTGTTTTCGTGGTGGTATCAAATACATGGATCCTCAAGTGGTTGAGGAGAAATGAATTTTGGAGATGACAAAGTGACCAGTGAAGGAAGTACAAGTCGACCCTAAGATAATTAAAGAAAAGAATTACAAAATAAGAAAAAGTCAGCCTAATCTAATGTTAAAGGGAAATGACATAAATGGTATAAATACATCCACAATATTCACATTTTTCAACACACACAATTTGTTAATGAACAAGGAGATATATGGGAATTTCAGGAAATTTAAAGAAGAATGGATTTCAAGGGAGGATGAAGTCTATTGGTGATGTGGGTTCTAAGGTATAAGTATTTATAGGTCATCCTACCATTTTCACTATAAATTTTTTTCTAGAACGATCGTATGGTGAATTGGTATGGTATTGAGAAAACATATCTATAGGTACCCCCTATGGTAAAAATTCCATCTCTATAGTCACTATAATTTTAAAGATACACTCAGGTGTTTTCATAGTCCCAAAGCTAAATAAGTAAAACATAGTTCCGTAACAACCATAATTTCTTCATCAATAATCCAAATGAACTGGAACAATTTCATTGGAAAGAGTATGGGCTTTAGTTTCGTGTGTATGATTTTCAGAATATGATGTTAAAATTGAGTACCTGCATTTCGTACAAGTTCACCTCCCTATCAAACCAATATTGAATAATGTCTACCATTCTTTTTATAACTCCCTTTTGTGGAGGATTCAAGGAGTGTAACTTGGAGGAGTTTTAGAGAATACACAAGAGTTATATTATCTACACTTAGAGTATCTCTAATATGAAGAATCGCAGTGCTGAAGAAGTCTCGAAACACATCTAGTTCCATGTGATGTATAATGCTTGGTGATTTTCAGACTTTACATTAAAGTTTTATTATCTCATATATTCTTGGTGGAAGGAAGGGGCAATGATAGAGAGTTCAAATCTCTATTGTTATTGGAGGATTGTATATTTCTCCTTGGAGGTTTATCCCTCCCTTGGCATTTGTAAGGTTGTAGCTACCTTTGGAAGTCATTACTTCCCCTTGAACAATAACCATTGGTTATTTCATATATTGTGCATGGTGCATTGTGGTAGCCGAAATCTTCTTACTCATTGTTCATTTCTCATTGGATATAATTGAATATATAATTTGGTTGGAAGGGCAAGTTGATTTTTTTTTAATTTTGCATTTGATAACATTCACTCTCTCAAGATTGGAAATACTTCTCCCTTCCTGGAGTCAAGTTTTCATCACACTCCTATTTCTCCCAAGTTGATGCCACCCCGATCACAATTAGTTTTGTAGCCTATTACTTGACTCCATCAAGCCTCATCTTTCCCTTGTTGTTGGTCTTGTTGCCCTAACGATATGCAAACACCATGGAAACTTACTGGAAAGTAGCTAAAAGGATAGTTTGATATGTCTGTGGTACAATTCAAATTTTGGGATACACAATCTCGTGGGGACCTCCATTTGCTATTTCACTGATTCAGATTGGGCCAGGGACCCTGATCTGGACGCCTACCCAGAGGTTATATTTTCAACCTTGGTTCAGGACTTGTCACTTGGGATTGTAATAAACAATAGGCTATTGTACTTTGTTTAGCAGAAGCAGAGTACTGAGGTGGTTAATGCAAATCAAGAATCCTTATGGCTTCAAAAAATCCTTTCAAATTTTGGATTCCAAAAACAACATACAACCACACTATGCTGTGAAAAAGTGTCATCAAACTTTCCAAAGATCAAGTTAAACATCGATGTAGCAAACACATTAAGCTACAAATGCACTTCATCAAAAAGCTCATTCTTGATCAAGTTATTGAAGTGCCTTTTTCCCACAGAAGATCAAATTGTAGACATTTCAAGTCTCTACGTACAAAGTTTTCCAAACTTTGATCTATGTTAGAGTTCAATAAGTTGTCATTAAAGGGAGATAGGCCCACGCCTCCCTTCCTTCCTACTGTGTCACTATTATAAATCCTTTAATCCTATCCCAAAAGTTGTTCTATGGGATGTTAGGATATTTAGACACTTAGGAGTTAGATAAGATCTACTTGGTTTAATGTGTCGCTAGGTAAAAGTGTATAGTGTGCCTCTTGCTTGTAGGAAAGGGCTACATTTAAAACCGCACAGAGCTTCCCCACCATCTGTCACCTCGATGGGGATCTCCTTCTATTTAGGAGGGCAAATCCAAAGGAGACGCCCCTATATCTGGATAAATGAAGGGAAATGATAAAGACCAAGTCAAAGGAGACCCTTCCACGATTGATGCCCGATAAGATAGTCACCACTACCAATGTACCCTTAGACAAAGACAAAGAAACTAGAGTGTAATTTAAAGTGGATTATTAGCACTTCATAAACCAATGACTATCTCTAATACATGAGCAATTAATAAATGCTATCATTGACTTAGTCAATAATAGCATTTATTAAGCAAAGACTATAATCACTTCAATATAGAATAAAGGACAATTAGCATTTAATGTGTGTAATTAAACCATATATCAAATCATCAATGCAATGTCAAATCACCATAGGACATACGCTTACCGCCACTATATAATGTTGTCAGTAATAGGGTATGACGTAATAGACCAAAACAATGACAATGAGTGAGACGCTTGATCAAAATAGCTTAGGAAAACAAAAATCAACTCAATGCCAATAAATAGGGTCGCTTAAATATCACAACGCTAAGTATGTTTTTCAAAGAAAGGAGGATCACTCTATGATAATGTTTTGCAGTCACCACAAGTGTGACGCCAAGCTTGATCTATAAGTCAAATAGAAAGGAAGAGCACAACGCTCACCAAATAACCTCACAAATGCAACCAGTAGCTAAATGCCAATCAAATGAGAGAGAGATAAAGCCAAAACGCTAGGGTTTAAACAATAGATTTAATAGTATGACGTCATTGCCTATGCTAATTCTTTTGGTGTTGTGTTAGTTAGCCAAAGTGAACGCTTTGATACTTTCAACCAAAGAAAAATGCAAATTGATTCCACGGCTACAAAGAAGGAGACAATGAACTTTCTCTATCCAAACACAAGTCAAAATAAGGCCAACTGTCCTCTTAAAGTTAATCCTAAAAGCAGCCTAGGGTTAGTAGATAGGTTAGCTAGGTTTTGCAATCTTGAAAGAGTTTGAAGATTTTAAGGGGCACAACAAGCTCAAGGGAAACACCTAGACTAGTGCCTTGGGTTAATGGAGCTAAAGAGGTGTAGCTAATGGTTTAGAAGGCCTCAAACTTAAAGACAAGAGAACTAGGGTTTAATGGTGCTGCAAAGGCACACTAACCCCTAACCCTAAGAAAAGAAGGCTAACCTAGGTGTAGCAGAGGCTAGGCCTAGCTTCAATCCTCTCCTTAAGACTTGCTTGCAAAACGGCTAGCTTAGAAGCAGAAACCCATGGCTGAAAAAAAAGTGTTGCAAAGTAAGGCTTTCTCAAAACCATAGAAGTAAACCCCAGGTGTAAACCCAATTAGGCCTAGAATCACTTCTTTCTTCAATTTCTACCCAAACTAGCACAAGAAGAGAGAAAGCTAGTGTAGCAATGCCTAGGCTAAACCCTCTCAAATCAAATGGTTATAAGCTAATGCTATGGGGGACATGAAGTTCAACCTACTTGTGTGTAGACTCTAGGGTTTCAAGGATTAAGTCAAAGCAACAAGAGATACAATAAATGTAAATGTAAGACAACAACTATCTATCTTAAGCAGCTTTAAGAAATACACCCTATGACGAAGAGGCATAATCCAACTCCTAGTTGTAAACCTTCCATTAGGCAAAAAGCACCAATTTCACCAAGAAATAAGACCTCCAAGAAGTTATGCTACCTCCAAGAGACAAAAATAAAGACAAGAGCTAAAGAGCCTTCAAATGAGTATAAGTTATGTCATGATCCATAAGAGGGAAAAACATCCTCTATTTATACAATACATTGACCTTTAAAATTAAATAGGTCAACAAAATAGCCGACATGGCTAAAAGTCCAGCTTTAAAATCATTTGTCACCTTTACATGCTAAATGTCGTACAAGGTAAATATGAAAACGCCAAGCTCCCTAGTTGGAGACGCAAGTAGCCCTCTTTAGGGCATGAGGACAAACACCATGAGCAAAACGCTACCCCTCCCTGGGCCCAATATCATCCCACACGCCAAACAAGCCTAAGAAAGTCGCCACGCGTCTCCGGAAATCGCCCAAAGATCAATGGTGACGCCCCGTCTACATCAGCGCCCACACTGTGGGTCGATCCCCATAAACGCCAACGGCGTCGTCGCCCCAAGGTGTCCTTCTTCTCTCACACCATCGTCTCCGCCATCCGCCATCCCAACGCCCATATCCGCTGGGCTTTCTAGCCCCATGGGAGGTCCAACCGACATCTCCTATGCACCATCCTCTGGTACTCGTCACGTGTATCCTGCAGACATCAGCTAAGGCTACGCCTCAGGCTCATTAGTCCAGGACATCATAGTAATGTAAATTTCATCATTAAAATTATCAAATGTATGCATAACACCCTCAACAAATCTTCTAATAGCTCAAAAAGACCTTTTACAATGACCTACCATACAAAGTCAAAGCAACAAAAAAGGACAACCACAAATAATACCCACAAGAACTCAGAAAGTTTCCAGAAGGGTTATCCAAAACATGTATAGTGACGGAATAGTTTTGTGATGTCCGCTATAGTCAGAGCTAGGGTTGGTGTTGTCTGTGGTGCCTTTGTAGGAGGCTTAGTCAGACCTGGCCATGGATGCAATTTTCCAGTTTTCCCATGGCTATATCTTTATTTATATTTGCTACAAGCCTTGACAAAGAGGGACACCGCCACATAGGGTGGCCGAGCCGACAAGAGCTACCCACTAGTATCTTCAAGTAGAAAATGAGAGGGTCACCGGCTCGTGATGAGACCCCTTCCTTTGGCTATGCAAACTAGCAGTCAACGTCAAGCCTTGGTAAACTGATGGTGGCAAATGCTTCATACCTAAATACCTATGAACATAATGGCCGTAGTCTGATGAGACTCCATCCTCTTTAGTTAGGTCTTGCACTTTATTTATTTATCATTTTCTTAGGGTCCTCAGTTTCTTATCGAGAGGTTTTTTTTTTTTTTTTTTTTTTTTTTTTTTTTTTTTTTTTCTTCTTCCCTTTTTTTCTTTTGCCAACTTTTTTTACCCTTTGGGCCTTTAGCCCTCTCTTCCCACAAGACAAGATGTACCCGGTGGTCCTCCTAATGGCTTAATTAGGGGAAATGGATAGATGAGCGGGTTTTTTAAGATGAAAGGTGATAATATGAGAGGAACGGACGATGGTTCCTTCAAACCCCTTTGGTGGCTAACCAAACCTATGGATACCAACTTGCTAAGCTACTCCCATCAATCACCCTAACGATGGTCAAGTGGTTAGTGTAAAATCCAAGTGCCATTCAAATAAAAGAGATGCAATGCATACATAAGAGTGCCAGAATAATGATCAAATATGACACATACCATGATACCTCGACCATAATTACCTCATGGATAAGAGCCCTTTCATGTCTAACTGTGGTAGTGATGGAGGCCGGTGCATCACTGGGCAGGACAAGACCACGAGAAGAAGAAGATGGGTCCTCCAGATCTGCCTGTGTCATTCTCGCTCGTAATCTTAAGGTTTAGGACCATGTGGGCTTCGAGACAAGATCTCCTAGTTATCCCCGATATCCTGGGATACCAGATATTTGTAGTTAGAAACCAACGACTATATGTTCCATAGATAGAGTTATCTGATGGTTCATACTCTCCTGATCTTAACAACCATTGATCCGTGGCTTAAGACCATCCATGATCTCTATTTAAAGATGGAGGGTCATTTGTCAAGGATCGATTGTGAGAAACCTTGTAAAATCTCTCTGTAATTTATTTATTTTGCATTAATAAACTAATACAAGTGCCTGCATTGGCTGGGGCCATGGATATTTCCCTGTAGGGGTTTTACTACATCAAAACATTGATGTGGCTAGATCTCTTTGATTTCTGCCAGGATACACTAATGTGTTTGTCCTCTGAAATACTTGTGCTACCTGTGTTGTCGAACAAAATTTGTGAACTCACAGATTTCTATCTAGTTCATTTCAATGTTAATCATTCATTTTCTTTATTTCCCTTGTTGTTTTTCTCCCCCTACTCCATGTCTTAAATTTACACTTGATTGTTGCTATAAATTACTAATTTATCCGTGTTTACTTATAAAACATGGCATTGTTGTTTTCTACAAGTTTGTGCTAGTTCAATATCCAAAAATAACAATATGCAGTAAATTTTGTGCTTATGTTTATAAGCCAAATAAAATGTAAAATGGAATTGATAAGGAAACTTATATTTAAAAGAGAGTTTTTAATGGAGCACTTCCTCTTGCACATAATGGAGAAATCATTAAAAGGACCTAGGCAAAGAAGTGAGATAGATCTCTACAAAATCACATATTTGATTGTTTTAAGTGTATTTTAAAAGACAAAACAAAAACAATGAACATTAAAGAAACATTCAATAATGGTTGGGTTGGACAAATACCTAGCCTCCAATGTAAAATACTTTAAATGTGTTTCTAAAGTATAAAATACTTTAAATGTTTCTTAAGTGTAATGCCATGCCCACAAAAATTTAGGAATTTTTGTCATCCTCTTATCATATGAAAGTGAATATTGCCCCTAGTCACAAAGCATAATCCAAACAATAGTTATGAAGCAATTCCCATCTCCTTCCATTCATTAATGATTGTAAATATCTTAAGCAATTCCCATCTCCTCCCATTCATTTCCCATTCATTAATGATTGTAAATATCTTAAGCTATTCCCATCTCCTTCCATTCATTAATTATTATAAATATCTTAAGAAACTATGATTTGCATGACTTTTTATATCCTTATCATGGGACCTTTTCATTACTTGTAACAAAGTGTTGTAAATTGGGAAAGAAGTTTGTATGACTTTTTATATCCTTATCATGGGCACTTTTCGTTACTTGTAACAAAGTGTAAAAGTTCAAATTCAATATTTTTATTTATTTTTGTAATTAATATTTTTAATTAATTATAAAAATTAAGTAAAGTTGTTTTTTCTCATACTTTGTATATTTATATTGATTTTAATTTTGTTAGAGGTAGTTATTTTAATTTTATTTGATTTTTTTGATGATTATAATGGTGGTGGTGGTGGTTTTTCACGCCCATTGAAATTAACATTGGTTTATTAAACCTTTAAAAAAGATAAGGAATTACTTGATTTACTTGACAATTTTATTTATGTGTTTGAAAACTTTTAAAAGAAGCATCTATAAATCATCATAGTTTTGATGAGTTAAAAGGTTAGGAATGTCAATATCATAACAAATATTTTGGAATTGAGATTTAATGTGGGTGTATGCAAAGACATTTTAAGAAAACATGTTTTTCATCTTCAACCCTCTTAGTGTTACAAAGATGATGATTATTTTTGACCCACAACATTTTAAGAATTGTCCAATGCTTTGTTTCACTATAGAGTTCATGAGAGTTTGTTTTTATTTAGCAATTTTGTTTTTCTTCTTTACGTTGGTTAAAATAGGGAGATACTTTTGATATTCTAGATTATGGTTGATCATCTCCTTATAGTATTTTGTTTTTCTCCTATCCTCTGATTATTTATCGCACCACAATTTCTCCTTAAATTTAGATGCAATAATACTTTTAATATTATCATTATTATGTAAAGTGATCTTTTCCATAATACTCCAATGATTTAGCCAAGATTTGGCATCTTTACGCCAATCCCGCTTGAGGCCATAGGTGGTTTTGACTAGATTTCGAAGCAACCTTAGACAACCTCTTGTCTTCCATGTTGTTTATATTGTTCTTGTACATCAAACACTTAGTTATATTCATGCTCTCAATATAAAGAAAACTCACTTTTAAAAGAAAGATAAGATAAGATGTATTACTTTTAATTTTAAGTTATAAAATAATTTTGGATTTGCTTTCACTTTTTTCACAATTCTCTAAAAATATTATAACCCCCTACACAATCATATAAAACAACAATGAAAACTAAAATCCCCCAAAAAAATTCTTTAACTTTATTAATAATATTATTATAAAATAATAATTATAAAAAACATTATTAATAATAATATTATAAAAT
>SNQJ01S0054337.1:0-16623 GCA_010110895.2 Picea sitchensis | reverse complement strand
TAATTATAAAATAATAATAACAATTATAAAAAGTTTTGTATGAAACCATTTTATAATAATAACAATTATAAAAAGTTTTGTATGAAAACATTTTATTAATGTTAAAGTGTTGCATGAACACATTTTATTAATGTTGTGCATTTTATTAATGTTTGTACACTCATTTATTTATTTATGGATTAAGTTTTATTTCATATACTAAAATGCTAAATGACTTTGTATTTCATAAATGTTTCTTTCTTACTCGATTGATTTTATATATACATGCATATTATTTAATATTTTGATTTAAATTACATTAATTAATTAAATATATTTATAGAATACTATTTAACATTTATTTATTTATGTATTAAGTTTTATTTCATATACTAAAATGCTAAATAACTTTGTATTTCATAAATGTTTCTTTCTTACTGGATTGATTTTATATATACACGCCTATTATTTAATATTTTGATTTAAATTATATTAATTAATTAAATATATTTATAGAATACAATTTAACATGTTAATGGGTTTAAGTTGGGATGATCGATAGTAAAATTTGTTATATTTCTTTTTATAAATAATTAAATATTTTATTTTTAACATGTTTGTTTTTTTTAAGTTGATTAGTAGTGATAAAGTATAAATAATTTTTTAAAAGTGAAAGACAATGTTTCAAACATATTTTTAACTTAATAAATTAAGTTGAGTAGTTAAGTACTTTGAATTTTATGTAAGTATTTTTCAATCAATCTTATGTATCTTATTTATATTTTTAAAGAATTAAATTAATTTGAATAAACCTAATGATTAAGAACATGTATTTCCTCCTAAAAAAATTATAGATTCAAATCGAAAAAGAGTAAAATACATCATTATAATAATCAAATCATTGCTGACTTAACCGTGACATTAAAATTAGATATTAATTATTATTATATTTCAATCACAAATATAATCTATTTTATAATAAAATTGGTAAGACCTAACCACTACGAGGCCCTATTTATTTCGAGCTATTCTTGTTTTAATATTGACAAGAAAGAGTTTATTTTAAGATTCACAAGAGAGGGTTTATTTAATGTAGAGCAATATGTATTTATCCAACCTACTCTCTCGTCACAACTAATATTTTAAACAAAGATGCGGAATTTTAATACAAATTAAGGAAATGATTATTTTATTTAATGTAGAGCAATATGTTTTTATCCAACCTACTCTCTCGTCACAACTAATATTTTAAACAAAGATGCGGAATTCTAATACAAATTAAGGAAATGATTATGGGGAACACGGAGGAATCGCATTTTTAGCGTTAGTAGCACTAACGAGTCGCATGCAATGTTTTAAAATGATATTTGTAATAATAAATAATATTTTTAATGTGGAATATTATTTTTGGTATTATTTTTATATAATAAGTTAGGACGGTTAGGGTATAAATGTATTATTAGTCTCTCTCAAAGGCTTGGGACTATATCAATGAGTTTGTCTTTGACTCTATATTAATTTATTGTTGACTTTAAATTTGTGTGCTACATTCAATGTGTAACATAGGAAATCAATATATATATTTTTTAAATAATAAAAAAAAACATATTTTTCTAAAATTTTATTGGCTAATATCATTGATGTGTTATTTATATATAGTAAATTATGAAGGTGAGGGTATGGATGCATATTTTTATTTACTTTTTATTATTTAAAAATATTGTTTTTATTATGTTTTTTTTTATTATTTCAAAATATTATTTTATTATTATTTGTATATAATTTATCAAAGTGTTTTTGATGATGATGATGATGATGATTAATGTTCATTGAGATCAACATATCATAAGAAGATAAGAGATTATTTTGATTTCTTTAAAATTGTATTTATATGCTAAAAAAACATTGAGAGAAGCGTTCCAAAATCACCATAATTTTGATGACTTAGGAGGTTACAAAGATATGTATTGTGGAAAATATTTTTAAATTGAGATCTAATTTGGGTTTAGGCAGGGTAATCTATGAGGAAGTGTTTTTCATCTTCAACCCTCTTAGTTTCACAAAGATGGAAGACTCTTTCTTCCCACGATGTTTTGGGAATTGTCCAATGTTCAGTTTCATTGTTTAGCTCATGAGAGTTTGTTCTTATTTTAGCAATGTTGATTTTATTCTTTGCACTTCTCAAAACTAATAGGTACTTTTGATCTTCTATATTAGGGTTGACCACCTCCTTGTAATATCTTAATTTCCTTTCATCCTCTAATTCTTTATCACACCACATATTCTTCTTAAATTTAGAAGTGATAATATTTGTAATATTATCGGTATTCTGCACAATGGCTTCTTCTTGTATTCCCCAATGATTTAACCAAGATTTGGCATCTGTATGCCATCCCCACTTGAGTCGCAGGTGGTTTTAGCTAGAATTTGAAGCAATTTTGGGAAGCCTCTTGTTGTCCATGTTGTTTATCTTGTTCTTGTAAGTTAGGTATCTAATCATTACGATGCTCTCAATGGGGGGAGGGATTGCTTCAATGAGGAGGATATGATAGGGTGTATTCCCCTTAATTTTGAGATTATAAGTTATAAAATTCTTTTGGATATGTTCTATCTTTCTCTAGGATCCTTTAGAGATATTGCAACCCCAAACTTCACATCCAGATAAGATAAACAGAGTGACGAGAGTGTGAAAGAGGATTATTTTTTTAATCCCAATTTAAAAATATTTTTCACAATACATATCTTCCTAAGCTCCTAAGTCATCAAAACTATGATGCTCTTGGAATGTTTCTCTCAATACTTTTTGAGCATAGAAATACAATTTTAAAGAAATCGAAATAATAACTTACCTCCTTAAGGTCTGATAGACCAATTTGTATAATTATTTTTATTTATGTATAATTTATTTATTATGAGCATTAGTTATAATGTTTAATTTTTCATAAGTTTGAATAGTTTACATGATATTTATAATATGAAATCATGTATATAAAGGTGAAGATGTGGAATGGAAACTAGAGAAATGAATTGCATAAGATGCATCATCACTTTTGAGACTTCTCAGTTGCTGAAATGCAAGCAACTTGGAAGTAGACTAATGCTTCTCAGTACTAGGGATTCTTTCGATACGTTTACTGCTAGCTTGGGAGACAACTGATAGATACTGGAATGAAAAGACAGCTGAAAGATACAAATGGAAAGATAGGAACCAACATGCATGGGAGAGATAGGAGAAGCACTCAACAATTAAGACTTCCCAATAAAATCACCCATCCCAAATGTGATAAGCATTTTATATTGTATATCTATTTATAAGATATAGTTGTAGTCTAAATGTGTTACAGATTAGTTCTTTTCTGGTTGCTCAAAATAAAGAGAAGGGAAATTGATATTTTTGATTTAAATTCAATAAGAATAATTTTGGATTAATGGAATTGCAAATATTAGATGTTAACATTGCACAATCTGATTGCAGTGGGGTTATTCAAGATTGTTGAATCCATTTCTGCATTAAAAACAACAATCTCAACAAATCTAAAATTGTAAATTCAACAAAGATTGTAAGGCTAGATTATGGTGATGAGAAACAAGAAAAAGTCAAAATCATAGATTGTTTACCCTTCTTATAAGATATATAACTATAAATTGTTAAATTAGTGATAAAATGCCCCCCTTTCTAGAAATATATTTTACTACAATTTTTGCATAAATCATGATTTTTCTCATGGTTTCAACCAAAGCATGGTTCTCTTCATGGTTCTACCATGCCCTAAGGGGTTTTAAGACCTCTTAACCAAACCAAAACCTCAAAAAAACATAAATTGAACTAATTGATCAAAATGATGAGAAACATGTTTTTTTTTTGAACTATGTAGACAATGCCTACTACTAACATCAAAGTTAAAACTATTAACAACATTATTCTTGAATAAAATGGTAAATCCTCCCCACTTCAAGTTATTTTACTAAAGTGGGATATCCTTATGTTGGAAGTTCCTTCCACATTTGATTGGTTGCATGATGAATATGTGTGCTTGCTCACACCACTCCTCCTATGCGGGACATGTTATTTGGTTGTATGTTTGAATAATAAAATAAGATAGTGAACAATCAACTACACCATGTTTGGTGACTTGGAATAGTTTCTATGACTTTAAAATATCTTCTCCTCTTGCACATTATCCTACATTGATTGTGAGGTTTGGTTTGCCTCATCATATCATGATCTTTATTGCCAATGGAGGTAATGACAAGGGACTGGTACCTCTTATTAACATAATGGTTGATTGGTTATAGGGTGAGTATTCTTGCTTTCTTATCCTTTCGCTATCATCCTCTATGCAATAAAAAAATTAAAAGAAAATCATTAACTAACAGTACTCCACAATGTTGGGAATTCCAATTTCCCTCAAATAATCCTACACACAAATCTGGCAACAAATTATTGAGAAAGTGAGTAGGAAATTAATTCTTTGGGGTTCACAATGGTTAAACCCAGCGGGGAGGGTCATTCTAATTATATTTGTTCTCTTGAATATCCCCATCTATTAATGTTCAACTCCATTGGCACCTAAATGTATCACAAAACAAATCTCATTGAATATAAGGTCCTTCTTAAGGCAAGGTGGGAAATCAAATCACAAGAAGTTACATCTCATTAATTGGAATCAAGTCACAAGTGCCAAGAGACAAGAGCCATGGAGAGTTGGGGATCAGGGAACCATTACTCATGAACATTGCAATGGGGGATAAATTTTTGTGGAGATTGATCATGTGGAAGCTCACATGGTGAAAGCCAGCTATTTGGAAGAAATATTTTATAGGAACAAGACTCAAATATATTGAATTTCAGCCAAAAGTCATTACTGGATCACCCATATTCAAACTCCTTCTTGTATCCATGTCGCTCATTTGTGAAAAACTGAATTGGATACTAGGAAATGGTCAAAGAATAAACCCTTGGGTCAATAAAATTCTAGAAATAGGATACCACACATAGCTCGAGTCTCTTCATCCTCTTTGTGTTTAGATGGAAGATCATGGCCTTCTAACTGATCCAGATTTATGAACGGAATGAAATGAATAACAAATTGAATACAATAACACATAGATACAGAGAAAAAAAATAGATATCCACTGAACAATAACTTCTATTGAATAAATAAAATAGGTTGAAACTGTAGAACTGCAGAACTAAAAACAACTTGCTCAAATGGTGGTAGCTATCTCTAAAAAGAGATGTGGCTGCTACGTGCATCCATCTGAGAAAAAATATTACAATGAGGCTCCAGAGGCCTTTTTAACATTAGTCATGAATTCCAAAACCCTAGACATCCAAAAACCTAACCCTAGGAGATGAAACTCCAAAAGTTATGTGGCCCTCAATGGGTAAGTTGGTACCTCAACTTCCCGGGGTCGTAACTTTTTCATACGAACTTTGTTTTAGGCGTGTGATAGCCCGTTGGAAAGGTATTTTTGAGAAATACACATTATGCCCTCAAAATTTGACTTTGTCTACAATTTGATTATGGAAAGAAAAAAAAATTGTTTAGGGCCCCAAAATGACCATGGAAGTACAAAAAGGTGTACTAACATGAAAAATTGTACTAACATGAAAAATTCCAAAGTAAGCCAGTTGGATTAGGTGGGAGACCACCAATATCCACTTGGAAGATATGTAGGGCTCTAGACAACCCCGTAAGTGTAGAAACCACAATGACAAAGAATTACATAAGAACGTGTTGAACTAAAAACTGCCAGGAGGAGCCAGTTGGAATAGGTGGGTGGCCACCAATATCCACCTGGATAAGTCCTCACCCCTTAGGAACCAACGATGCCCATTGTGTTGAGTTACCCCATCATGTGAGGAAATTTTTGTTGAATTTAGCTCCGGGTGAGCCACTTGCCTTGGTGTAGGAGTGATCCAGGTGGATATTGGTGGCCACCCACCTATTCCAACTGGCTCCTCTTGACAATTTTTAGTTCAACACGTTCTTTTGTACTTCTTTGTAATTGTGGGTTCTACACTTCTAGGGTTGTATGAAACCCTACACATCTTCCAAGTGGATACTGGTGGCCTCCCACCTAATCCATCTGCCTTATTTTGTATGTTTTCAAGTCAACACATCTTTCTATACTTCCAGGGTCGTTTTGGGGCCCTAAACATTGTTTTTTTGGCTTGCCACAGTAAAAATATAGACGGAGTAAAAGTTTGACAGTGTAATGTGTATCTCTCTGAAATACCTTTCCAATGGGCTATCACGAGCCTAAAACAAAGGTCGTATGCAAAAGTTATGACCTTGGGAAATTGAGGTACCAACTTACCCATAGGGGCCCACATAACTTTTGGTGTTTTATCTCCTAGGGTTAGGTTTTTGGATGTCTATGGTTTTGGAATTCATGAGTAATATAAAAAAGGCCTTTGGAGCCTCATTGTAATAATTTCTGCTCAGATGGATGTGCATAGGAACCAGATCTCTTCTCAAAGATAACTACCACCATTCGAGCAAGTGTTTCAGTTCTGCAATTTTACAGTTTCAACCTATTTCATTTATTAAATAGAAGATATTGTTCATTGGATATTTGTGTTGTTATTCATATCTCTATGTTTATTGTATTCATTCTGTTAATCAGTTCGTTCCATACCTAAATCCTGATCAGTGGTATCAGAGTGGTTTGCTCTTCATTTATTTTTCTTTGAGCATGTCCCCGACAAGATTAAGGTACAAGCAGTTGGGACTCGAACCAATTGAGTCATTGCAAGATCGGTTGCATCGAGCTTGAAAAAAACCCATGGGGGACGAAAATAAAGATGATGGAGCAGGATATCCTTTTAAAATGTTGCTATAGGAATCCCTCACGTGACAAAGGAACAAAAAGATGGACAACTTTGCGCAGATCCTTAGATGACTGCCCACAGGAGAAACATCTTCATCAAGCAGCCAGGAAACCCCCTTCAAGGTACAAGTAAATTTTTATATTCCATTATTTGAAGGACTGATAGATGCAAATTTTGTAGATAAATGGTTGAATTTGCTCGAAGGGTATTTTTCCGGTCCATAATTTTTTCGATAGGGAAAATATTACTTTTGCACTCCTCAAGGTCGTCCTCCATGTTAAGGACTGGTGGGATACTTACTCTGAGAAAAGGGACATAGATGAATCTACAATATTCATGGTTTCCCCTACATGGGATTCCTTCCTATATTCCATTAAGGAACAATACTACCTCGTTGGAAGCTACGAGGACCAATACACCCGATGGACCACCCTACGTCAAGAAAGGGACGAGACAGTACCAGATTTCACCAATATTTTCCATACCCTACACACCAAATTGGGTATCAAAGACTCTGAGTGACATATGGTGCTCAAATACCATGGCTTTTTGCATAGATACATCCAAACAAAAATGGAGTTTCTAGACATCACCTCATTGGCTATGACTTATAGATATGTCATCAATATCGAGCAGACATTTAAGAAGAAGAGGAGAGAGTTTGTATCTGCAAACCCCTCACAGCCAAAGCAGAGAAAATGTGGCCCTAACCCACACGGAAAGGGATAGAGCAAAGATGGCCACTCTCAAGACAACTAATCCAAGCCGAAACACAAGAAGGGCAATGAAAAGACGAAGAAGGACACGGGAAAATGGTGTGAATACCATAAAATCCCTTGGCACAATGATAAAGAATGTCTCTCCAAGGAGTCACTTATGGTCGAGGTGAAGGTGTCCAAGTCTGAGGTTGATTCTGACTCTGAATCAAATCCAGAAGGAGGGAAGCGAATTATCGATGCTGAACCCAGTGCCACTGCCGCTACCACCAAATCCACACCAAGCAAACTAGAAGAACCAGAGGAAGGGGAATGCCTTTTTCACTCACATATGTGGGTAAAGGGGGATCCACTTCATTTCATTTTCGATAGAGGAAATCAGAAGAACATGTTCTCAACAGAGGTCATCAAGTGATTGGACCTACCGACAACACCGCACCCGCAGACCTACACCATCGTCTGGCTTCGCCAAGGAAGAGATCTCTGTGTAAGCCAACAATGTCATCTACCCTACAACATCAAGCTCTTCAAAGACGAGGTATTGTGTGATATTGCTCCCCTTGAAGTTTGTGATGTTATTTTAGGACAACCATATTGTGTGATATTTCTCCCCTAGAAGTTTGTACAGGATACCATAGGTAGCACCACTTACTGCTATTTCTTTAATCTCTACGAAGCAATGCAGTAAGGTCATTTCACAGACGAGGAAGTTCGTATTCTTTGTAATCCATGCTCACAGTAATCAGAAGGTCGCTGCCACATCCATGGCCTCTACACAAAGGCTCTCTTTACAATAGAAGCAAGTGGACGGGATCATGGAAGAGTACAAAGACATCTTCTCCTCAGCCACCGGGGTATCAACGCACTGCCAGGTCAAGCATCCAATTGACCTAACCCCCGGTGCACCTCCGCCTCATGGACTAGTCTATCATCACTCGTTGATGGAAAATGATGAAATCATACATTAGATCCAAGAGATTCTTCAAAAGGGGCACATCAGACCCAACTCCTCCCCTTATGGAAGCCCGATTATACTGGTGTAGAAGAAGGACGGGACCTGGCGACTCTACATTGATTACTGAGCATTAAACAAAATCATCATCAGTAACAGGTACCCAATTCCTAGGATTGATGACCACCTTGAACAACTCAAGGGGGAAAAGTTCTTCAATAGGATTGACCTAAAGTCTGGCTGCCACCAGGTTCCCATCGAACCAACTGATATATGGAAGACGACTTTCAAATCTAAAGAAGGTCTCTTCGAATAGTTGGTCATGCCCTTTGGCTTAACAAATGCACCAACCACTTTCATGAGGTTGATGGGTGATGTATTGAGACCCTTTGCCAACTCTTTTGTAGTGGTATATTTGGATGACATCCTCATCTTCAACAGAACTTGGGAGGAGCACATGCCACATATTCATAAGATTTTGAGCACTCTGCGACAACACAAGCTATATGCCAACTTGGAAAAATGATCCTTTGGAATGAACAAGGTCCAATACTTGGGATACAATGTTGATGAGCATGGGGTACATATTGATCCAGCTAAGATCCACGTCATTCATGACTGGCCAGCCCCAAACACACTAACTGAGCTTTGGAGCTTCTTGGGACTGGCCAAATTCTATCGAGGGTTCGTGTTGGGATTCTCCCATATTGCATGGGCCCTCATCCAAGTGACCAAGGGAAATGGCAGGGAAAATTTTGCGTGGGGGGAGGAGCAACAACGAGCATTCAATGATCTAAAGCATCACATGTGCTTAGCTCTGGTACTCTCCTTGGTCGATCTGCAAAAACTGTTCGAGATTGAGATTGATGCATCTGATTATGATGTAGGCACAGTTCTCACTCAACACGGTCATCTGGTGGCATACCATAGTGAGACACTCATAGATACTATCTGAAAATACCCCACCTATGAAAAGGAATTGTATTCCATTGTACAAGCCTATCGTCAATGGAAACATTACATTCTGGGAAAGGAGATGATCATCCACACTAATCACAAGCCTCTATAGTTCATACAGACACATGGGAAATTACAGAACGACCACCATCAGAAGTGGTTCACCTACCTATAGTAGTTCCATCTCAACATCAAGTATCAGACATGGAGCTCAAATCATGTCGTTGACTTCTTCAGTTGACCTCTCATGGCTGCACTCACTAATGTTCTCCATTCCTGTGGACATGAGGCATCTGAGTGGCCCCAACTTTATCAACAAGATCCATAATTCACCACCACCTATTAGCTCTTGGGTACATGTGTGACTGTCACCGATTTTCACATTCAGGATGGAATGCTATGCCATCTGGGCCATCTCCATGCTCCTGTAAGATAAAGTGCAAAGATGATTTGGGAAGCCAACTACAGTCGGATGGCAGGACATGTTGGCATGGAGAAAACTATGGTTGTTCTACATAAACATTTCTATTGGCCAAATCTTCGACAGGACGTCAGCAAGTATATCAGATCTTGTAATGTCTGTTCCATTACCAAGCCAACCATCAAGAAGAAAGGATTATATACCCCTCTTCCTACTCCCGAGAAGCCTTGGGAATCCATCTCAATGGATTAAATGTCTGGCCTTCCATCCACCAAGCAAGGCAATGATTGTGTATTTGTGGTCATTGATCGGTTTTCGAAGATGGCCATCCTCACAGCCTGCAAGAAGAATATCACAATGACATATACTGCCAAGCTCTTCTTCGAACAAGTGTGGGTCCATTTTGGGATACCACAGACCATCATCTCTTACAGGGACAACAAGTTCCTCAACACATTTTGGTCAAGTCTCTGGTCACTGTTGGGCACCAAGCTCACTAAATCCACTACTTTCCACCCCCAAATAGATGACCAAATAGAGGTTTTCAATCACATGATTGTGCACATCCTATGCATGTACAACTCTAAGGATCCACGTACATGGGATGAGAGTCTCCCCTATTTTCAAAACAATTACAACATGGATCTCCATGGCTCCACTGACCATAGCCCATTTCAGGTGGGGCTGGGATTCCAACCCTTGGGTCACATTGATGTTGCACTACCTCTTGCCACCACACAGACAGACTCTTCCCATGTTCAGTCTGAGACCGAAAAGCCCACCAGATTCATTGAGCGGATTCAACACATCTATCAATAGGTCCATGAGATTTTTGCAGAAATCCAATGCTAAGTACAAGCAACACCATGATCAACACAGGGTCCCGCATCAGTTTTAGGTTGAATACAAAGTCTGGTTACATTTGCAGAAGGAGCATCTTATAGGGCCCCATCGAAATATCTTCCCACTTTGCTATGGGCCTTACACTATCACCAAGGTTGTGGGTAGCAATGCTTTTGAGATCAACACTCCACCCTTCCTTGGATTGCACCCAGTGTTCAATGTGGACGTCCTTCGGCCATATTTTCCACCATTATTGGACACCTTAGAGATAACTGAACAACTAACACCAATAGAGCTCAACCCTAACTGTATAGCACAAGAATCCATTGATCAGATAGTGGACACACAGGTCAAGGGAACTCGCCATCAGAGGATCCAACTTTATCTGGTTGTCAAGGTAGGGAAACTCCTACACTAAGGAAAGTGGCTCACATGTGGCCAAATTCAACAGAAGTTTACTCACCTGATGGGGGAACTCAACGCAATGGAGACCATTGCTTCCTAAGGGGGGAGGACTGATCGAGGTGGATCTTGGTGGCCACCCACCTATTCCAACTGGATTCTCTTGACATTTTTTAGTTCAACACGTTCTTCTATAATTCTTTGTAATAGTGGGTTCTACACTTTCGGGGTTGTCTGAAGCCCTACACATCTTCCAGGTGGATACTGATGGCCTCCCACCTAATCTAACTGGATTATTTTGTATGTTTTTATGTCAGCACATCTTGCTGTACTTCCAGGGCCGTTTTGGGGCCCTAAACATTGTTTTTTTGGCTTGCCACAGTCAAACTGCAGACAGAGTCAAAGTTTGACAACGTAATGTGAAGTTCTTTGAAAGAATTTTCCAATGGGCTATCACGCACCTAAAATGGATTTCATATGAAAAAGTTACGACCCCAGGAAGTTGAGGTACCGACTTACCCGTATGGGACCACATAACTTTTGGCGTTTCATCTCCTAGGGTTAGGTTTTTGGATGTCTAGGGTTTTGGAATTCATGAGTAATATCAAAAAAGCCTCTGGAGCCTCATTGTAATTATTTTTGCTCAAACGGATGCGCGTAGCTACCACATCTCTTCTCAGAGATAACTACCACCATTCGAGCAAGTGTTTTGGTTTTGCAGTTTTACAATTTCATCCTATTTCATTTATTCAATAGAAGATATTGTTCACTGGATATCTATTTTGTTCTTCATATCTCTATGTTTATTTTCTTTAGTCTGTTAATCAGTTCGTTTCGCCCCTAAATCCAGATCAAGGAGATATCCTACCTTGACAACCTGATAAAGCTATATCCTCTGCTGGCAAGTGCCCTTGACCTGTGTGTCCACTATCTGATCAGTGGATGCATGTTTTATGCAGTCAGTCTTGAGCTATGTTGGTGTCAATTGTTATGCGATCTTCGAGGTATCCAATAATGGTGGAAAATATGGCCAGAGGAGGTCCACATTAAACATTGGGTGCAAGCCAAGGAAGGGGGGAGTGTTGGCGGATGTGTTGAATCTTCTCAATGAATCTGGTGGATTTGTTAGCCTCAAACTGAACATGGGAAGAATCTATCTATGTGGTTGCAAGAGGTAGTGCAACATCAATGGGACACAAGGGTTGGAATCCCAACCCCAACTGAAAGGGGCTATGGCCAGTGGAGCTACGGAGAACCCTGTTGTAGTTGTGTTGAACATAGGGAAGACTCTCATCCCATGTACACATATGCATAGAGTTATACATGTGCAGGATGTGCACAATCATATGATTGGCGACCTCTGTTTGGCAATCGGTTTGAGGGTGGAAGGTAGTGGATTTAGCGAGCTTGGTGTCCAACAATGACCAAAGACTCGACCAAAATGTGCTGAGGAACCTGCTGTCCTGATCGAAGATGATGGTCTGTGGTATCCCAAAATGGACCCACACTCGTTCGAAGAAGATCTTGATAGTATCTACTGCTGTGATGATCTTCTTGCATATTGTGAGAATTACCATCTTCGAAAATTGATCAACCACAAAAAATAAACAATCATTTCCTTGCTTGGTGGACGTAATTCCATACATGTAATTCATTGAGATGGACTCCCAAGGCCTCTCGGGAGTAGAAAGAGGGGTGTATAAGCCTTGCTTCTTGATGGTTGTCTTGGAAATGTCACATACAACACAAGATATGATATACTTGCTGACGTCTTGTTGAAGCTTTGGCCAATAAAAATGTTTATGTAGAATGACCATAGTTTTCTCCAAACCAAAATTTTCTACCATCCGACTGTAGTGAGCCTCCAAAATTAGCTTTGCATGTTTTCTTGCAGGAGCACAAAGATGGCCCAGATGGCATAACATTCCATCCTAAATGTGGAAATCGGTGACATTCGTGCCTGTACCCAAGAGCTGATAGGCAGTGGTGAAGTCAAGATCTCCCTGATAAAGTTAGGGCCACTCAAATGCCTCATGCCCACAATAATGGAGCACGGTGGTGAGTGAAGTCATGGGAGGTCGAGTGAGGTAGTCAACAACATGATTTGTGCTCCCTATATTATACTTGATGTTGAGATGGAACTGCTACAGGAATGTGGACCACTTTTGATGGCGGTCGTTTTGCAACTTCCCTTGTGTTTGTATGAACTATAGAGGCTTGTGATCCATGTGGATGATTGTCTCCTTTCCCAGAATGTAATGTTTCCATTGACAACAAGATTTCATAATGGAATGCATTTCCTTGTCATACGTGGGGTATTTTTGGACAATATCTAAGAGTGTCTCACTATGGTATGCTATTGGATGATTGTGCTGAGTGAGAATTGCACCTACAACATAGTCAGATGCATCAGTCTCAATCTTGAAAAATTATTGTAGATCAGGTAAGGAGAGTACTGGAGATGAGTACAAGCGATGCTTCAGATCATCAAATTCTCGTTGTTGTGCCTTCCCCGATGCAAAATTTTCCCTGCTACCGCCCTTGGTCACTTGGTTGATGGCCCATGCAATATGAGATAATTCCAACATGATTCGTTGGTAGAAGTTGGCAAGTCCCAAGAAGCTCTGAAGCTCGGTTAGTGTGGTCGGGGCTGGCTAATCACAGATGACTTGGTTCTTAGCTGGATCCACATGTACCCCATTCTCATCAACAATGTAGCTCAAGTATTGGACCATGTTCATGCCAAAGGAGTATTTTTCCAAGTTGGCATATAGCTTGTGCTGCCGTAGAGTGCTCAAAACCTGTTGAATATGCTGCATGTGCTCCTCCCAAGTTCTATTAAAGATGAGGATATCATCCATATACATCGCCACAAAAGAGTTGGTGAAGGGTCTCAATACATCATCCATCAGTCTCATTAAAGTGGATTGTGCATTTGTTAAGCCAAAGGGCATGACTAGCCATTCGAAGAGACCTTCTTTAGATTTGAAAGTTGTCTTCCATACATTAGTCAATTCGATGGGAACCTGGTGGTAGCCAGACTTTAGGTCAATCTTGCTGAAGAACTTTCCCCCCTTGAGTTGGTAAAGAAGGTCATCAATTTGAGGAGTTGGGTATTGGTTTCTAACAATGATTTTGTTTAATTCTCTATAATCAATGCAGAGCTGCTAGGTCCCATATTTCTTGTACACTAGTACAATCGGGATTTCACAAGGGGAGGAGATCGGTATGATGTTCCCCTTTTGAAGAAACTCTTGGATCTGATGCTTGATTTCATCATTTTCCATCAAAGAGTGATGATAGAATGGTCCATTAGGTAGAGGTGCACCGAGGGTTAGATCAATTGGATGTTTGACTTGGTAGTGCGTCGGTACCTCGATGGGTGAGGAGAAGATGTCTTTATACTCTTCCACGATCCAGTCCACTTGCTTCTGGTGCGAAGAGAGGCTCTGTGTAGAGGTCACATATGTGATAGATAAATTCATCTTATTGTGAGTATGACTCACAAAGAAGACAAACTTCTCGATCTGTGAAATGACCTTAATGCATTGCTTAGTAAAGATTAAAGAAATAATGGTAGGCGACACTACCTCTGGTATCCTATACAATTGTCTACCCAAAGTAATAATAACACTACGAGGTATAGAATCATACACAACATGTCGCTTCTACAAATATGGTTGTCCTAAAAGATCATCAAAAACTTCAAGGGGATAAATATCACACAATACCTCGTCTTTGAAGGGATTTATGTCATAGGATAGACGACACTGTTGGTTGATGTAGAGATATCTTCCTTGGCGAAGCCAACCGATGGTGTAGGGATGCGAGTGTGGTGTCATCGTCAGGTCCAACCGCTTGACGACCTCTGTTGATATTAGGTTCTTTTGACTGCCACTATCGACAATGAAATGAAGTGAAGCCCCCTTTACCCACATCTGTGAGTGAAAGAGGCATTCCCCTTCCTCTGGTTCTTCTTGTTCATTTGGATGGACTTTGGTGGTGGTGAAAGTGGCGCTGGGTTCGACATCAATAATCCACTTCCCTCCTTATAGATTTGATTCAAAGTCATAATCTACCTTTGACTCTGAAGATTTCAGCTTGGCCACTAGTGACTACTTGGAGAGACATTCTTAGGTGTTGTGACAAGGGATTTTATGGTATTCACACCACTTTCCCGTGTCCTTCTTCATCTTCTCATTACCCTTCTTGTGTTGCAGCTTGGACTGGTTGTCCCGAGGGTGGCCATATTTTCACTGTCCCTTTTTTTGTGGGTGGGGCCACCTTTTCCCTGCTTCGGTTGTGAGGACTTTGAAGATCCAAACGCTTACCTCTTCTGCTTAAATTTTTGTTCGATCTTGACAACATATCTATAAGCCGCACCTAATGATGCAATGTCCAGAAAATCCATTTTTGTTTGAATGTATCTATGTAGACAACCGCAGTATTTGAGCACCAAATTTCATTCAGAGTCTTTGATACCCAATTTGGTGCGCAGGGTATGGAAAATATTGGTGAAATATGGTACTGTCTAGTCTCTTTCCTGACACAACGTGGTCCTTCTTGTGTACTAGTTCTCGTAGCTTCCAACATGGTAGTATTGTTCTTTAATGGCATCCCTGAAGGAATACCATGTGGGGGTGACTAGAAATATTGCAGATTCCTCTATGGCCCTTTTCTCAGAGTAAGTATCCCACCAGTCCTTAACATGGGGGATGGCCTTGAGGAGTGCAAAAGTAATCTTTTCCATGTCGAACAAATTTTTGACCGAAAAATACCCTTCGAGCATATTCAACCATTTATCTACAACATCCACATCTATCATTCCTTCAAATAATTAAATATCAAAATTTACTTGTACCTTGAAGTGGGTTGCATGGTCACTTGATGAAGACGCGTCTCCTGTAGGTAACCACTGAAGGATATGTGCAAAGTTTTCCATCAGTTCATTCCTTTGTCACGCAAGGGCTTGCTTGAGTAACATTTTAAAAGGATCTCCTGCTTCATCATATTTATTCTCATCCCACATGGTTTTTTTCGATCTTGTCGCAACCAATCTTGCAAAGGATCGACTGGTTCGAGTCCCAACTTCTTGTACCCAAATCTTGTCGAGGACATGCACAAAGAAAAATAAATGAAGAGAAGACAACTCTAATACAATTGATCCATATTTATGAACATAACAAAATGAATAACATATTGAATACAATAAAACAGAGATAAGGAGAACAACAACAAATATCCAGTGAACTTCTATTGAATAAATAAAATAGGTTGAAATTGTAAAACTGTAGAACTAAAAACAACTTGCTCGAATGGTGGTAGCTATCTCTGAGAAGATACATGGCTGCTATGCGCATCCGTCTGAGCATAATCATTACAATGAGGCTCCAAAGGCCTTTTTAACATTAATCATTAATTCCAAAACCCTAGACATCCAAAAACCTAACCCTAGGAGATGAAATGCAAAAAGTTATGTGGGCCCCGATGGGTACATTGGTACCTCAACTTCCCG
>SNQJ01S0054336.1:12599-50173 GCA_010110895.2 Picea sitchensis | reverse complement strand
CTTCTGCGGGTGGATGTGACCAAATTTGATGGCTCGGACCCCACTGGTTGGGTAACCCAAATGGAACATTATTTCTCTTTGTACGACATTATAGATGACTTGGCCAAACTCCAGTATGGTGTTCTCCATCTAGATCAAGAACGTTGGCAATGGTGAAAATGGAGAAAAACTTCCCGTCAAGGGTATATTTCTTGGACACACTTTGTGGCAGATCTTTATGAACGCTTTGACACGGACACCAACCATTTTGGTCGTTTGACAAAGTTGAAACATTAAGGAATAGTGGAAGACTTTATAGTTTCCTTTGAGTGCCTAGCTTTTCAGATAGAAGGCATGTCTGATGCATTTTTCCGAGAGTGTTTTATCAGTGGCCTCAAGGATAAGATTCGGGCCCATGTCTTCAGGGCTCGGCCTCAGAGTTGGGTGGAGGCTACTAAAAGAGATAAATAAGCACAACATGTTGTATCTTCTCAAAACCAAAAACCCTCCTTTATCCCTCGCCCTAAACCAATAAATCCCACTACTCCCTCCGCTCCACTAAAGATCCAAAAAATGACCAGGGATGAAATGGTTGAATGCCAACTCAAAGGCCTTTGTTATAATTGTGATGAAAAATATTTCCCGGGCCACAAGTGTAAGGAACAAAATATGTTTATGGCCATCTCTGAGGATATTTCAGAAGAGGATATTGAAACTCCCCTTGTGTCTGAGTCACCTGAAACCCCAGACATAACCCCTCCCTCAGACCCTCCCGAAGTAAAACCGCTCATTTCCCTCAATGCTCTCACTGGCTTCTCTGCTCCCCAAACCCTCAAGCTAATCGATTACATCAAGCATCAGAAGGTCATCATTCTGGTTGATAGTGGAAGCACCCATAATTTTATTCAATTCTGCATTGCCCAAGAAACTCATTGCTAAATCCATGCTGTCAATAATTTCCAAATCATGATTGCCAATGGTGGCTCCATGAAATGTGGAGGGCGTTGTGAAAATGTGTGTCTCCAAATTGGTGAATACCGCTTGAAATCTCATATGTTTGTTATAGACATGGCCAGCTGTGACATTGTGTTGAGTGCAGACTGGTTAAGGAATTTGGGTCCCATTCTCATGGATTTTAAGGAATTAACCATGCAATTCGACTAGGAGGGCCATCAATATAAGTTCCAAGGCATCACAACTGGTTCACATGAGATCATTAGTTCCCATCGCATGGAAAAGCTGCTCAAAAAGGGTTATTCTGGTGTTATTTCACAACTCCATGTCATCCAAACAATAGAAACACCCTCGGTGCCACAAGACCTCCAAGCCATCCTTTCTAAACATCAAGTGGTATTCTCCACTCCCCAGGGACTCCCTCCTTCACATGGTGTTCATGATCATTCCATTCCCCTTGTACCCGAAATCCTTCCTCCCAATATCCATCTGTATCATCACCCCTTTTTCCAAAAAAATGAAATTGAGAAAATGGTCCAGGAACTCCTTAATGCAGGTGTAATCCACCCTAGTACGAGCCCCTACTCTTCTCCTATGGTCATGGTCATAAAGAAAGAAGGTTCTTGGCAAATGCGTCATGACTTCCGTGCCCTCAACAAACTTACCATTAAAGACAAATTTCCCATTCTTGTCATTGATGACATCCTGGATGAACTGATTGACGCCCAATTCTTTACTAAACTTGATCTTCATTCGGGCTATCACCAGATACATATGAAAGAGGCAGACATTCCCAAGACTTCTTTTATAACTCATGAGGGCCACTATGAGTTTTTGGTCATGCCCTTTGGCTTGTGTAATGCCCCCTCAACCTTCCAAAGCCTCATGAATCAAGTCTTTCGTCCTTTTCTCCGTCATTTTGTCTTAGTTTTCTTTGATGATATCCTCATCTATACCAATACCTAGATAGAACATCTTGCTCATATGTATCGAGTTCTCCATCTAGTCTCTCAACACCAAATTTTCCTGAAATAGTCTAAATGTGCTTTTGGCGCCTCAGAAGTAGAGTACTTGGGTCATCTAGTTGGCAAGGACAACATCAGGGTGGATCCTAAAAATATTGAAGCTATGCAAGACTGGCCTCACCCAAAGACTCTCAAAATCTTGTGTGGATTTTTGGGCTTAACAAGTTATTATCGCAAGTTTGTTAAGAATTACAAAAAGATTGCAACAACTTTCACTTCTCTCCTAAAAAAGAACTCTTTCACTCTAACTCCAGCTGTTGCTCAAGCTTTTCAAACCTTGAAGATGGCCATGTGCACCACTCCAGTCCTAGCCCTTCCTGATTTTAGAAAGACCTTTGTCTTGGAAGGTGATGCTTCAGGGAAAGGAATTGGTGTTGTCCTTATGCAAGAGGGTTGGCCTTTGGCCTTTACTAGCAAGCAACTATCTGAAAGAAATCTGGGCAAATCTATCTATAAAAAGGAAATGTTGGCTATTATGCATGCCATTGATTTGTGGTGCCCTTATATATTGGGGCAACGCTTCTAAATTAAGAAAGACCATAAAAGCCTCAAGTATTTTTTGGAACAACACATTTCCTCCCCAGAGAAACAAAACTAGGTAACTAAGCTATTTGGCTATGATTATGAGATCATTTACAAGAAAGGAAAAGAAAATGTGGCTGCGTATGTACTTTCCTACAAATATGAAGATGGAGGTTCCATTTTTTCTCTTTCCTTCATTGTACCAGATTGGCTCCAAGTTGTTCTCCAAGAATGGCTACAAGATCCAAAAAGTTCACAGTTGATCCAACAATTGCAGTCTAATGCTCCAGCTCCCACAGGGTACTCTTGGCTCCATTACGAGATTATATACAAAGGCCGTTTGTATTTAAGTAAACAATAAAAAATTAAATCCATGGTACTTTATGAGATTCATGCTACACCGACAACGGGGCACTCCGGGTTCACCAAAACCTATGATAGGGTCAAACGTTATTTTTTTTTGGGATGGTATGAAATAGGAAATTCGTAATTTTGATTTCAAATGTGATGTGTGTCAATGCAACAAGGGAGAAACAGTCAAATCTCTAGACACACTACAACTGCCCCCGATTCCACCTTCTATTTGGAAGGACATCTCTATGAAGTTTATTACAGGATTACCCAAATCGAGAAATAAATCAGGCATCATGGTGGTTGTTGATCACCTTTCCAAGTATGCTCATTTCTGCGATCTTCAACACCCATTTACAACATCCACGATGGCTCAAATTTTCATGGATCAGGGCTTCAAGCTCCATGGCATGCCACACTCTATTGTTTCTGATCGCGACCCCAATTCCACAAGCAATTTTTGGCAAGAACTGTTCAAGCTACAAGGTACCCAATTGCATATCAGTATAGCTTATCATCCCTAGACTGATGGTCAAACAAAAGTTTTCAACAAGTGTTTGGAAAAGTATTTGAGGTGTTTTGCTTGGAAAATCAAAATCAGTGGGCTCAATGGTTACCCCTAGCTGAATGGTGGTACAACACTTCATACCGTACAACTACATGCATGACTCCTTTTGAAGTGGTATATGGATAGAAGCCACCTTCATTTCTCTCATACTTACCTGGTATATGGATAGAAGCCACCTTCATTTGTTTTTTCCACATAATGGGGGGATTGTGACCATTGATCAGTTGCCTTTCTCCCGTCCTGACCCTCCATTGGGGGCATTCGCGGTCCCGAAGATTGATAACCCTCAACTTGGCATTGTCAACATAGGGGTTGGTTTGTGCCCACCTTTGATGGGTACTTTCGATTACCCACCTCCTCAAGGCGATGTCAAGTTCATATTAGACCACCATAAGGTTGAGATTTTTCAGGTCTCATCATTTCGTATGACTTACTTCAATGATCCATTGATTCTTCCTTCCCCATCGTCCATGATGGAAGGGACAGAGCACCATGGTATGGCCATTTCCTTGTCTACAGTGAAGTTGCATACTCTATAGTCCAACAAGCTTTCGCCAACCCCGATCTGACTCCCGAACAAAAGTTAGATCTGATTCTAGAGCCTATTGTGGCTCAGGGTTCCCTTGCCGATACTGATTCTTTATACTTAGTTTTTCCCTTAGATGAAGCGATTATTGAAGCAATGACTAGTCCGGACAAACCCTAGGATGATCTCCATCACAGATCTTATTTCCTCCTAGAGTTAAGAAGAATTAAAGTAGGGGAATTCACTTTGACTATGACTGGATATAGGTCTTGTCCTATCAATCCCTTGGCTACACATGTTGTTTATGCCGAGGGTAATATGGAAACCATTGTTGAAACTATACCTATTAATATCTCCAGAACCCCTGGCATCGTGGAGAATGTTTTCGTCGGAGCTGACTGTTCCCCTGAGGAGATTCAAATCTACAAAAATTTATTTAAAGAATTCCTCGATGTTTTTTCTTTGTCTTACGAGGAAATGCTAGGCATTGATCCAAAAATTGTTGAACACGAAATCACGACTTATCCTGATGCTAAGTCATTCCGACAGAAGCTTTGTCTAGTTAATCCTAAGAAGGAAACAACTATTAAGGTTGAAGTAGAGAAACTACTCAAAGAAGGTTTTATCTACCCCGTCCATTTGACCCAATGGGTGTCAAATCCCGTGCCGGTTGACAAAAAATAGGGCACGATTCGTGTATGTACGAACTTCCATGATTTGAACAAAGCCTGTCGAAAAGATAATTTCCCCACACCATTTATTGACCAGATCTTCAATGAATGTGCAGGTTGTGAGGCCTTTTCTTTCATGGATGGTTTTTTAGGATACAATCAGATACAAATCAAACCCGAAGACCAACAAAAAACAACTTTCATTTGTCCGTGGGGTACATTCGCTTATTGTAAGATGCCTTTTCGTCTAAAAAATGTTGGAGCTACCTTTTAGCTGGCCATGTTTTTTGCTTTCCATGACTTCAAACATATAGTCGAGGCCTACCTACGTGATTTATCATCATGATATCGTAAGAGAAATGATCATCCCACACACCTCTAACTTATCTTTGAGCGATGTCGCTACTTCTGGATTCTCTTGAATCCAAACAAATGTAGTTTTTGCGTGACGTCGCGTTGTATGCTAGGTTTCATAATTTTGACAACAGGGATCATGGTCGATTCTCTCAAGGTTGAGGCAATAGTTTAGTTACCTCCCCCGCGTACAGTCCTTCAACTTTAGAGTTTACAGGGAAAAGAAATTTTTTTATGGTGTTTCATCACAAACTATATTGAGCTCACAAAGGGCTATATGCGTTTACTGAAGAAGGACATTCCTTTTCATTGGGAGGAAGCTTCTCAATGCTCTTTCGAAGCCTTTAAACACACCCTCACGATTTCCCCTCTTCTTTGGCCACCCAATTATAATAAAGATTTATTATTTTACTTGGATGCAGTAGAGTTGACCATCGGTATGGTCTTAGTTTAGGAGGATGATTTTCTCTCATAATATGTGATTTATTACCTGAGTCGAGGCCTAGTTGAACCAGAACTCAATTATTCCCACATTGAAATACTTGGGTTGGCAACAGTTCATGCTATCCAATGATTCCGTCATTAGATCTTGTTTTGCAAGACCATAGTCATTGTCATTGTGAATCCGTTTCAATACGTGTTGACACAATGGGTAATTAGTAGAAAGATCAGTAGATGGATAGTTTTCCTCTAGGAATTTGACTTAGATTTTTTTTCGATGAAATCCAAAAAGTCATTGGTCTTTATAGAACGCATCTTGGAACTTTCGGTCGAGTTAGGTGATGTCATGCCCAAAGAGTCGCCTATTCAAGGAGACATGTTTTTGATCGCATCTTCGGCCCCCTGGTATGGAGCTATATTGGTATATCTCTAGACTTTGAAGTTCCCCACCTCTGCTTCTCATGATGAGTGTTTCCGCATATGCCATCAGGCTAAGAACTATCTCATACTCAAAGATACTTTATGTCATCGAGGTGTATATTGCATCCTTATCTGGTGCCTCACTCATGAAGAAGAAGAAATCATGCTTAACGATTTTCATACTGCAGTAGGTGGTGGTCATTTGTATAGGTTGGAAAAAACCCAAAAGATTCTATGAGTTGGTTACTTATGGCCGACATTAATCAAATATTGTATTGAATCAGTCAAGAAGTGCAACCAGTTTCAGATCTTCTCTCAAAAGATGAGGGCTCACCCCTCTTCCGTGTTTCCCGTCATCACCGTGGGTCCCTTCACCAAGTGGGGGATTGATTACACTACATGCAACCCTCCTTCAGCAAGGGGGAACCGTTATATTATCATAGTCATAGACTACTTCACAAAGTGGGTCGAAGCTATGCCAACGTTCAAGGATGATGGAGAGACTGCAACTCTCTTTTTGTTAAACCAGATCATAGCAAGGTTCGGCATCCCAAGAGAGATTGTCATTGACCATGGTAGTCACTTTCAAAACACAATGATGTTCGAGTTAACATCGAAGCTTGGGTTGAAGAAATTTTTTTTGTCACCCTACTACCCACAAGTGAATGGTCAGGTGGAAGCTGTAAATAAATCTCTTAAAACCATCCTACAATGAACGATCAATTCGGCCAAGTAAAATTGGAATTTGATGTTATACTCGACATTATGGGCCTACCAAACGTCTGTTAAGACTGCAACCAGTTTCTCACCTTTCCAAATCATTTACGGGATAGAAGCAATCTTTCCTATTGAGTGTCAGATCCCATCTCTAAAGTTGGTAGTACGGTTATTGCCAGACACTTCACCTCTTGAAGAGCGTTTATTATACTTTGAGCAACTCAATGAGCAGCGTCGTGATGCATCCTTGGCCAATGAGGATCATAAACAAAAATTAAAGTATCAGTATGATCGGTCCGTTCGTCCTCAAATTTTCTTTGAAGGCAACCTTGTCCAGGTCTATGACCAAGATAAGGACCCCTTGGGGGAAGGCAAGTTCAAACCCATGTGGTTCAAACATTTCATCGTAAGAGAGGTTCTTAAAAAGGGAGCCTATCATCTAGTAGACTTTGAGGCAAATGATTTGGCAGAGACTAGAAATGGGCTCTACCTCAAGAAGTATTACTCATAGGTGGGTCACCTTGGGTAACTTGTTGTAACATATGTATAGTTCATGTACATTGCGTTTTTTAGTTTTTGTCTTTTTGGTTTTGTGGACGTGTCATTTTTTATGTCATATTTTTCACTGTGGCAGATGTCAAGTGAGTCATAGGTGTTTGTTGAGTTTGCGGATGGTGCTAGCTAACACACTTAGAGGCTTGCTTCCACGGCTTGGGTGATTTTCACACCTCAAGTCCAGCTACTATATTCAGGAGGTATCTATTTAGGTGACACCACAAACAATGTCACCGAATATAGGGTAGTTCTAGAGTTTCTTCATGCTTCTTTTTCGCATGGTATCTCTCGCCTCTGAGTATATTTAGACGCTCAACTAGCTGTGTCTAATTTAAATGGAGTTTACCACATTTACGATCCTACTCTACACCGACGGTTCCTTAGGGTATGTCTCTTAGAACGAAGCTTTTATTACATTATGTACATCCATGTTCCTAGGAGATTGAATCAAGTTACAAATGCTCTAGCTAATCGTGTATTAGATTGGCATATTGCACACATATGAGAAAAATATACACACGCACATGTAAATACATTTGTAAAGTAGATGTAATCCATAAGACATAAAAAAGACATAAAATCCATATATAATATCAAAAATATCAGAGTACATGAGTAGGCGCAAACGCCTAAAAAATATGTCCAGTAAAGAGTCACAGGGTTTATGCCCTCAAAAATATACAAAAGGTGCCCTCGGCATGTAGGTAGTCTATCCTAACTAAGGATGGGGCCTGTTGGCCCTGTTGTAGTGAACAATGACATTTTCCAAATGATATAAAAGCTAGACCCAAGTCCATGGCACCCCAACTACATGAGGCTGCATAAATGGCGATAGATCCTCGATCTCTACCATGGGAACTATGTGGGTGAGCGAGGTAAGGTTCTACTCTACCCGTCTCAAAAACTCTCTCAGCCTCACCAGTTGGAGGTCCCCCTGCTACTGCTAGTCCATCGATTGTGACTGGTGCGGCCTCTAGTAGAGGACGTCGCTTGGTCCTCGCAAAGTCTACTGGACACACTAGCCCCACATCTGCACATAACATACACATATCTGTCAAATACTCTGATATATAAAAAAAAATGATATATATAAAAACAACATAAAAATTAAATAACTTTGAAAATAAATCTTACCTAGCTCTCCTCGTACCACTCCGAGAGGTACGCCCATGTCAGGGTCCCTCAAAAATTCGATTTTGGCATAGGGATAGTCCTCTATCACCGAAATTTATTGAGACCACCAATCAAAAAACTTGTCATCGAAGGCCTCGATAGTCCTCCCTCCCCCTTGTCGCGACAACATCGGTTCCCATCAATTTACTACTGAAGAAGAGGCTACGTGCCCTCATACAATCTCCCTCGGACTCAAACTAGGCACCCTCTTGAAGAAGAAAGCACAAAGGTTAGTACCAAATCCAAAGTTTTTGTTCCTTTGCATCTGACACTCTGTCAATTGCCTTTTCATGTAGTCTAGTAACGTAGTACTCCATTCAAAAATTTGTGCATTTAAGCACTGAACCGCTGTAAGGTAGCTAGAGAGGTAGTGGGTCTAGTAACGTAGTACTCCATTCAAAAATTTGTGCATTTGCCAATCGAATCACTGTGAAGGTATAAATGTGAGGGGTCCATAGTGATAATAGTGGAGGTCATTCAATGTAAGGTGGACTAGTCCACTATATTATTAAATAAGGCCCACTATGGTAGTTAGATATATCAAATGTAAGAGGACTTCTTAGAAGGTTCTACTTCTAGAAGATTCCTCCTCGTAATGTCTCCTTAGGTGATGGTAGCACTATATAAAGGGGTTCAAGCAATGTAACAGATATGAAGAGAAATATTGTATTTGAGTGGTAGCTCAATAGAAGGAAGCCCTCAAGTGAAAGTGCAAGTGAACAGAGATGATCTCTCTTTCCATAATGATCCATTGCATGGCGTTGCCCTCACCAAGGGTTTGATAATAATATGGTGTGGTTTCTTCTATCTGTTTTGTGGATCTATTGTGTATTCAATATTTTTGGTTATTATTGGTAGATCTATTCAGTTCAACAAGTGGTATCTATATCTCTTTCCTACGGAGTTAGGCAACTATTTTTATTTTTGGTGCATTTTCTTCGGAGCGCAGTAGGGCCGCGACATTCCAGACATTTTCAAGATATCAGTGGTGGTGTTAAAGGGTTGTATATCTGAGTTCTCTCAGAAAAACACCCAAGCTAAAAACAAATCGCCTGAAATGGAGTCCCAAGGTCAAGATATATTGAGGTTTTAAAATCTACAAAATTTATAGGGTTTTTCCATGGGATATGGCAGTGCGATTTGTTTTATTTCTGTAGCATTTGGAGGCCAAATTTGCTCAAATAAATTACGATCTGAGTTCTTCTCACAATTTCACCCAATTTCAAAAATCAGTCAAACGGAGTCCGGGAAGTGAAGTTGGCGAGCATTTCAAGTTCAACAGCTTTTTAGGGTTTTTCCGTAAAGTCATGATTTTCAATAAACTTCTTGGGTCTATTTTTTGAGTTTTTCGTGACAAATGCGAGACCAAAGAGTTCATAGGGTGCTCAGATGGATATTTCTGCCTCAAACCTTGAAAGAAATTCGAATCATTCAAAGCCCAATTGATGATAGATTGGATGCGGCACAACGCTTCACGCATGTTCTCACAAAGAGTCTCACAGATGGCCTCCTAAATGATAGGTTTCGTAGTATTTAAGATTCATTGAATAACATGCGTGAGAAATTTCTTATGGAGGGCTTCATGAATGAATATAATCAAGAAAGATACGCTTGGTATGATTTGAGGACGATTGTGATGATTGGTATGGATAGTTGTCATGGATGATGTCCCTTCTCATATTTTATTTGATGACTTCTACCCCACCTTCTGTAGAGAATATCAAAGTCCCACATCAAGAGCTAGTCAACAACGTTCAGTCTACATATTCTACAAAGGGTGGTCCATTCCTGCATACTTAATTCCTTTCCACTATGTGGATGGATACTCTTGCTCAGGACCCACATGACAGTGCTTCCATTTGAGCATCATTTTGAGTTGGTTATTGGGTTACAAAATCTCCACCTGTGAGTTCACATGAGCACTTGGACAGGGACCCGGTCAAAGTGGTGGTTGGACTGCATTAACATGGTGGCTTTCCTTTCTATTCGGGACCTTGGTTCTCCGGCCTTCTTCTCAACATTATGGTCCACAATTATCCATGGGACCCTGGTTTATGGTTGTACATCCTCACTTCAAGTGTTGAGGACAACGCTTCATAAGGGGGATGTAATGGGCAGTAGCTAGAGGTAGGTGTGGGGGCCCAGGGCTCATAGTGATACATGCCAGTGGAGGTCATTCACACGGGCAGTGGACTAGGTCCACTATATTATTAAATAAGGCCCACTATGAAGTTTTTTTTCAGATATAATAAATGTAAGAGGACTTCTTGGGAAGGTTCCACTTCTAGAAGATTCCTCCTCCTAGAATGTTCTAGGTGATGGTAGCACCTGCTAAAAGGGGTTCAAGCAATGTAATGAGATATGAAGAGAAATATTGTATTTGGAGTGGTAGCTCAATAGAGGATGCCCCCTCGAAGAGGCAAGTGAACCAGAGATGATCTCTTCCATAATAGGATCCATTGTATGGTGTTGCCTCTACCCTGAAGGGTTTGATAATAATATGGTGTGGTTTCTTCTATCTTGTTTTGTGGACTATTGTGTATTCAATATTTTTGGTTATTATATTGGTAGATTTAATCAGGTTCTTAACAACCGCGACACTATGTGCACCTGGGAGTCCTGATGTAAAGTCATGGATCTAGTAATCCACCCAATGAGTAGAAATATTGCTTTTAGTGATAGGTTGTTGATCTTATGAACCGACACTGAAATTCCTACCATGTCAAGACTGCTAGCCGCGAATGGAGTAAGTTAATCAACTCGCTATGTTGTGAGTAGTTTGGAAGGAAAAGGAAGTTGATCGATTCCCCTTTCCTGAGAGTAAATTTAAAATAGATATCTTTAGTCATTGGAGTCAACGACTGCCTCTCAAGCATGAATGCCTCTACATCCAAGGTTCTAATCCATCAAGGCATTCAACAAACTAGGTTATGCCCGGCATAAATTACTCAAAGACCAACAAGTCACATTGAGCTAGTGCAAATACAACATCGTAATATTTGAGATCAAGAAAGACAAAGTCCTCATGCTCTCTCCCTCCAAGGAACATACATCCTACAATTCATAAGTCCGTGGGGGTATTATCCCTTGTATTTTTTAATTGTTTCCTATATTGGAGGGTATAATAATGTAGGATAGTCGTGTATGCCCGCATGTAGTATTTTATCTGCATGCGAACATATGTTGGTTGTCATAAGACAACCCACGTATATGTAATGACCATTTTAAAGGTCAGCACCCCCTAAAAACAAAAAAGAAATGCTTAAATGAAGTATTGAGATGCAAGGGGGATTAGTATGTACTTACTTAGTCCAATCAGAATTTCATCTCTATCCACCCAAGCTCTCGTAATCAACTCTTTTGTCAAAGGGATGTTTTTGGCTCCACGGTAAATTTCTCAATTAACAATGGTGATAATGAGACGCCAACTTCTATTTATAGACTTTTGACCCATTTTGTCATTTTTGGCCCCATTTTGTCATATGTTTTCAAATTGAAATAATTTAGTATAGGTTCAGAGTTTTCTATGGATTGTTATGATAAGTGTTACTTTGGGCATTTGGAAACTTTTGGAGATTTGGGTCTTTTAAAGGTCCTTTGGTAAAATGGCATTTTTCCAACATTTTGCATTGCTATGATTCCACCTCTACTTTCTGCATCTCGTTGTTTTTATCACTATGCCATAGGATCAACCCCACCAAGTTGCAACAAAGAGCCCTCATTGTTACCTTTAGAAGCGTCGTGACTTAGTGGTAGAGACTACCTCCACATTGGATTCCCTAGGTAGATCTTGTTTGCATTTTGGTGTCCATGCTATCACTAATGACTATAGGCTCTAGAGTCCTTATTAGTTTTTCCTATTACAAGTATGAGCTCATTTTCATGATTCATTATCACTCTTGACCTCACCCCGAGACTCCCAAAAACATAAATGTGTCTCTTTGCCCTTTTTCGACCCTCTAAAAATGAAAATATCACCGAAAGCAACCTTGTTGACCTTCACGCTAGCTAAACTAAAATTTGAGGGCACATCCGTCCAACGGTAGTTTACCCTTTTTGGTATGGATGGTCAACTATATGAACAAAGTTATACTCTAGGAGCTTCGTTTCACTAGAAGAATATTCTCGTAGTATGATGAATCTTTTTCAAGTCTCGAGGGACTAAATTTACGAAAAAGGAACTTCCACTTTTGTGTCCATAGTTAATATTTTTAGACTCCCTAAAATTGAAAAGATCTCCCAGTGACCTTATTCTTCACACTCGTTAAAAAGGTATAGAAGAACATTCCCATGGATTCCATATTAATATTTTTTCTATTCACCTTAAAATGAAAAAATTGCCGAAGTGATCTTGTCTTTATCACACACCTCGCTAAATGGTTTGACAGATCGCCCCGTTTGAGGTGCTTACCCATTTTTTGAACCTAATAGACTATCTTCGAAAAAGGTACCCCGTTGAGTCTCTTTTACGCTTTTCGCACTCTCTAAATATGAAAACCACCCAGCTTACCTTCTCTATGGGCTCGCTAAAATTACATTGAATGACGTTACCATTGTGTTTTCTATTGATCGTTTGCATAATTCACAGATTTGGCCTAATGTCACCCATGTTTTCCTGACCGAACCATATGAAGCATGCCTATACGCAAGCCCTGCTTCACTTTTGCCTTTGTGTCTTGACACCTTTGGTCCCAAGATGGATTTTTCCAGAGTGTCCTCTTCCTACATATGTCCCTTTGTTTTGAGCATCCATGTGTTCCTTACACTTGGAACTAGTATGTATGACACTTCCGGGATCCTCCCTTGTAATAGAATTCCTTTTGTTCTTTTCAAGCTTCACAATTATTGAAAAGTAAAACCAAATATACCCCAAAAAGAGGAAGGGAAAAGTATTTTCTTTTTGTTGGCAACACAATGAGTCACCCTTGGACAAAGGGACATCCTTTCATTTGTTCATCAATCCTCGATTTAATATGACCTTAGGAATATGTTCTCACTACATAGATTTGTGCCCTCCGCTTGGTTATTCTTCCAAACATGGAGAGTTTGTGTTGCCTCCTCGCATCATGAAATTATGTCAACATCGTATAATTCGAAGCCCCATCATTTGTAATGCTATTGTCCAAGGGAATTTTTACCGCTTCTGAGTCGAACCCTCTGCATATTGTCTCTTTCCCTCATGCCCCACCATCCTCATGCCCAATCAATGTATTTTTGAAGTCCATGAAGCCCTCAACCTAATCATAAAAATCCTCTAGTCTGTTCCTCACAAGTTACCTAAGACCTCCGGCATTGAAGTCATACACCTTCGACATAATTCCTAACTAAGTTGTGAAGATTTTGAAGCTATTGCTCGATCTCTGAAGGCCTCATATATAGCCATCATGCCTTATTCGCTTCTCGAAGATGGATACTATACATGTATTATCTTTGATTTTGAGATGTGATTCATTGTGTATTGGTCATGACTACACTTTATATAGTTATATGACATGGATCTAAAGTGTATTTGATTGGTAGCCATGATTTTATTTCATACCGAGCATGGGTATTCCCACCTCATTGAGAAAAATTGTTATTTTGTAGATGGAACCTCCTAACTGGGTCCCCGGCTCACTTGTTTCAGAGAAGGTGAAGATTGATAATGTATTTCAACCATCGATACCTTTTGACCTCACACATTAGGGGGTATATGTTATAACCTCCTAATTTTCACTGCATATGCTTCCCTGGCATTAGGCCATCTCATTTACATCTTTTCCAAACCACATCAAACAACTCTTCTTAGAAACACCCTTTTTTAAGGCACACAAGACTTTCTCCACCATCACACGCTGTATATGACCGGGTCAGTCCTGCACTACAATCACATTGATACCCACAAAAAAAAAAAAAAGCACGGTAAAAATAGAAAGTTGCGTACAAAACCTAGTTTTGGGTAAAGCACGAAATTGTTTGACCTGCCTATAGTCATCACTCAGTTCAAATACCTGTACTTTCTATCCTATAAAAAGAAGGGGCAAATCCCATTTGGAAAGAGAAAATAAGAGTAAAGAAACTCTACCTAATTTTTCATTCCCCTTGCCCCAACATTTTGAAACTATTGTGTGAAGATAAGCATATATGAAAGTAGTTGGAGTATATTTGAAGAGGATCCCAAGACCAGATCTGAGGATCAGTGGTCAATCTCACTATTGTAAGGTATTCTTGTGAGATTAATAAAGAAGTAATTTTCCCATCCTTCCATATGAGGTTTAATGTTTATTATTGATTATATTCTTGATAGAATTTAACCCATTAGTTCATGATCAAAACGCATGCTTCGATTTCTTTGTTTTTTGTTTGTGAATGTAGGTAAACTTTGGGAGGAAACTTGCAGTAAAGGAGAAACCGAAAGTTTAAAGCACCACATGGAACGTGGAAGTCAAGGTATAGTAAATTGATCCCTTTATCTTTGTATTTACATATGAATAATGGGATTTATGATTGGGATGATGGTAAGAATTAGGAGAATTTAGGTCATTTATGCATTCATTACGTAATCCTTAATGCTAGTCTGTAGGGGATTTCCCACCACAACATGTTGACAAGGAGTTACAACTACTAAAGGAGAAACAAATATATGCAAAACCATCCAAATGTTTCTTTGGGTGAAGGAGGTAGAGTATTTGGGTCATATCGTATCCTCATGAAGGTGTCAAGGTATACCCTAACAAGATTAAGGCCATGATGGACCGGTCGACTCCTCAAAAAATTGAATAAACTTAGAGGATTTTGGCTCTGATGGGTTACTACCGCAAGTTTCTTCAATGCTATGGAATAATAGCAACACCTTTAATGGAACCAACTAAGATAAAGTACCATGGATTCTAGAGGCAAATAAATCTTTTGAACAACTTAAGAGGTGATGTGCAAAGTTCCCTGCCTTGACCACTCCAAACTTCACAAAAACCTTTATTGTAGGAAATGTGATGCCTCGAGAAGGAATTGCGCTTTCCTAATGCACAAGGAAAAGCCCCGATTTTGAAAGTCAACTACTAAAGGGAAAGGACCTACACAAACCCATTTATGAGAAGGAAATGATGGAAATACTACATGCATTGAAGAAATGGTGTCCCAACCTAATAGGTGTATGCCTGTTGTCAAAACAGACCATGATAGTCTTAAAAACTTGTTGTTACAAAGACTATCTCAAGAACAACAAAAATGGGTGACCAAGATATTGGGCTATGATTTATAGACGATTTCAAAATCATCTATAAAAAATGGAAGCAAAATGTTGTGGCGTGATGCACTCTCAAGAAAGGATGAAGATGTTGAGGTTTCTATACATATCTCTCAAATCATCCAACCTAATTGCTGATAATAGAAGCAAGGGATGAATGGAAGAATGATGAAAAAGTGTGAATCTCATTCAAAGGTTGTAACAGAATTCCGCATTAGATACATTTAAACGGAAAATGATTCACTATGGTACAAAAGCATCTTATATATTTATGTAAGAACCCCAACTCAAACAAAATGTACTACTGGAATTTCACACCTCCAATAGATGATAGCTTGAGATTTTGAAAACCTACCATAGGGTCAAGAAGGAATATTTTTGGATGACCTTAAAACTTATGTTCAAAGGTTTGTCGATAATGTTTGGTTTTCCAACAAAATAATGTGGAAACAATTAAGACCCTGTGTCTTTACAACCATTAGCCATCCCAAGTCAACGCCGGGAGGAGGCTTCCATGGATTTCACAATGTGGCCACAAAGTCTGAAGGAAAGAGGTCATCATGGTGATTGTCGAGCAGACTCACCAAGTATGAACACTTTGTGCACTCTCATTCCCTTCAAAGCCGCAGACAGCTTCCAATCGCAGATTCATGGAGACACCAAAGCTATAGGGCAAACTCCAAAGATTATTGTAAGTGACAGTAGATCCCATCTTCACCGACATTTTTGGACATAATTTTTTCTTGTTTGTGCACTAATTGGCTCATACCTCATCCTATCATCCTCAATCATGGAGAAACCGAGATAATGAACAAATTTCTAGATACCTTCTCGCTGTTTTGTCTCCCATAAGCAAACATAATGGTTCAAAATGGTTCTTGGCAAAATGGTGGTATAACACGTCCTTTTACACTGCAACAAATGAAACCATTTTTTGGCATGCTCTATGGATAACACCCTCCTTCCATCACTTCATCTATAAAATAAAAATTCCATCGTTCAAGCAAAGGGAAGATCACATCAAAACAACAACAAGTTCTCCAGATATTAAAGGAAACCTAACCATGGCAATAAAATCGCATGAAACAACAAGCATATAAACACTTAGAGAAAGAAGTTTTGAAGTAGGGATTGAGTGTTTTAAGACTACAACCATACAAATAGATATCCCACAAGCAAGCCACAAGAAGGATAATAAATTACTATGGCCCTTATAAGGTGTTGCAAAAGATTGGTACTATGGCATACAAATTGGAGTTGCCTGCATCTTCATGAGTACACCTAGTTTTTCATGTTTCATGCTTAAAGAAGCTTATAGGTGACAAGATCCCAGTTCAAATTATATTGCCAGAACTTGACGAGGAAGGAAAAATCATATTGGAGCCTGAAGCTATCACTAACACAAGAATTTACTAGCTGAGGAATAGATCCATTTCAGAGTATCTCGTTAAATGGAGAAAACTACCGGCTGAAGATTCCACTTGGGAAGATGAGTCTTTTATTCAAAAGCATCCATAGTTACTCAAGTGTTGTGGAAAAAACTTGTCTCAAGGGGAGGGACATGTTAAGCGTTAAATAGTGGCTCATTGCCCCTTAATTGGGGCATATTACATTAGTAATGTTAATTTATTTATGTCATCTTGAGTCTATTAGTTGTAATTGTACCTCCTAGTCTCCTATATATACCAAGGAGACAGTTTCATTTGGAATCATCTTGTATTTGGACATTTATGTGGGGTATAAGGAGGTTTCCCCCTCGAAGAGGCTTATTACCTGAAATTCTCTCTTTTTACAAGTTACAAGTTATTATAGAAGGGTTATTGAAGGTTTCTCAAAAATTTCACACCCAATTACATCCTTGCAAAATAAATTTGTGCAATTTGAGTGGACAACTGATTGTGTAAGAAGTTTTTGACACTTGAAAAGTTTGTTGACAAGTGCACCAATTTTGAAAATTGTTGATCCTAATGAAGACTTCATTGTTTGCATGGATGCATGCAAGGAAGGGCTTGGTGGAGTCCTTAGTAAGAATGGGCATGTGATATTCTATGAATCAAGAAAGTTAAAAGAGCATGAAAGGATCTATGCTACTCATGAATTAGAATTGGTAGCCATAGTGAATTGTTTAAAGATGTGGAGATAGTATCTCAAGGGTAAAATATTTGAGCTAAGAAATGACCATAATGGCCTAAAGTATATGTTTGGACAACTAAGTTTAAATGCCAGAAAAATCAGGTGGTTAGAATTCCTTAGTGAGTATGACTTTGATATCAAGAATATCAAAGGAAAAGAGAACAAGGTGGTTGACAATCTCAATAGGAGGGTGCACAAAATGCATGCTACAACCATTATCATGTACAAATCAGATTTGTGTGACAAAATTTAAGACGTTTCCAAATCATATCAATGCTATGTGGACATAAAGGCGAATTTACAACAAGGTATGTATAAGCAGAAGTTTGAAGGTTATGAGTTAAAAGAGGATGAAATCCTCATGTACATGCGCAATGTTTATGTGCCAAATTTTTAGGAGTTGAAAATTATGTTATTGTCAGAGATGCATAAGGTTCCTTATGCTAGACACCTAGACTACCATAAGACAGTTGCAGTGGTAAAAAAGAAATACTATTGGTCAAGCATGAAAAAGGAGGTTGCTAATTTATTGCTAGATTCCTTGAATGTCAAAAGGTCAAGGCTGAGCACAGACTTCTAACTAGTTTTCTACAACCTTTTCCATTCCTGAGTGGAAGTGGGAAGTTGTAACCATGGATTTAATTACTAATATTCATAGGAATGTTAAGAACCATGGTTCTATTATGGTAGTGGTGGACAAGCTTACTAAAGATGCACATTTTATTCCAGTGAAGTCAATGCACAAGGCAACCAACATTGCTAAAATATGCATGGGAAAAATTTCTAATATGCATGGTGTACCTAAGATAATTTTGTTTGACAGAGATTCCAAGTTCACATTGAACTTTTGGAAAGGGATATTCGAAGGACTTGGGACAAATATGAACTTTAGCACATCATATCACCTTGAGACATATGGAAAAACATAGAGGGTAAATCAGGTGATAGAAAATATTCTTAGGATGTATGTGATAGATAAACCATCACAATGGGAAGACTACCTTCACTTGGTAGATTTTTCTTACAACAATGGGTATCAATCATATTTAAATATGAGCCCATATGAGGTACTTTATGAAATAAAGTGCAACACACCAGTGATTTGGGACTATTAGAAATAGTAGATGTGCTCGTTTAACCATAGAAAATATAGCAATATCATCACCCAAACATAGGACGAAGCCACCATCGAGCACCTTAACCTTGAAAAAGAATGATTTCAGAAGAAAAACCCAAGCCTAATAACCAATCAATGTAGCGTACCTCTCTCCAGAGCTAGCACACAAGGCAGAAATTCCAAACCAAAACCAGTAGAAAGTTTGATCCTAAGCCAATAATACATATTACAGTAGTTGAAGTGACAGCTACTCCCCAGACTTCCACACTTACCCATTTTTTGCAGTGCGCACTTCTACATTTCTGCAGTTTCAATATGTATCATCAAAATGATCTCTAACGTCCTATATTTATATTATTTTTCCTGAGCTGTCTGGGCCGACTTCTCATTTTGGAGGCTAAACACTTAATACTAAATATTTCCTTTAGTCGACTTGTCTTCTAGGGTTATGTCCAATGCTTTAGTGTTTCTTCTTGCTTCCTGGAACATTCTATTCTTGTCAGGGTTACACGTGGAGGTTAATACCTTCCACAGCAACCATAATATCAACACTCCCTCCTAGCTAGGGAGGTATTGAAGGAAATGGTATTGAGCACAAACATACCATTCAACTGGTAGCATCATCATAGCCATACATTCTATCTCATGATTATATCACGAGCACCATCATCACTATCAATATGATTTGATAGCATCAACTGCATCATCTCTCAAAGCCATACTCCATCTGAGTAATCAGACATGATGTTGAATAAGTCACTCACTCCATAGAGTGATGCAAGAACCATTCTTCTAATCTTGACATATGTCCTAGAAGAATAACTATTCCAACAGATGTTGGAAGCCATGCCATGGGATACAAGGATTATTCTTCTAATCCAGACATACGTCATAGAAGAATAAATGTCCTGGACCATTTGCCTCTTGGAGAATGTCTGTCCACTATCACACTAACTATCTATCTAGCTGATAATCATTTTCAACACTACTCATAGTCTATACAGCAATCATAACAATGTCATTCAATAGAACACAACTGTGTCTATCCATAGTAGTACACGACTACTATCCAGTGGTACACAACCACACCAAGTAGCACACAACTACTTAATCAGTGACACATAGTCATAGCCAACTGAACACTTCCACCACAGTAGCATACATATACTATCCAGAGACATATAGTGTCCATAGCAATCATATCATCTTATATAAACCTGCATAGACACAATATCATGATATAAACCGACTCATCTGGGCCATTCTTCCACTCACATTTGTGAGATCTGGAAGAGCATTTTCCCTAAGAAAGTAAAACATCATCTATGTGATATCTAGACTATTCTTCTCAAGCATATATGAATAATTTTCCCTAATTTTTTAGCTTCGACCATTCACCTAATTGGGCCATTCCTCCGACACTAATCATAATGAAACCTGGAGAGAATGACTCTACCCTAGGGAATGCCTGTCCCTGATTGTTGAACCTGGACCATTCACCTAACTGGGCCATTCTTCTGGCACTAACCATAGTGAAACCTAGATAGAATGAGTCTTCCCTAGGGAATGACTGTCCTGCACCAACCTCCAAAATGGACCATTCTTCGAAACTTCTCACAACTGTGAACTTCAAAAGAATGACTATCCGACGAGGCAGACCATTTTACTTGACCACTGATCAGAGTGACTAGAAAGAATAATGATTATCCTAGAACATTCTCTCGTACTATCCACAAGGGGAATCTTTGTCTATGGTACATCAACAATCTATCGAACCATTTTCATTACGAAAATGACCATCCAATCTGGACCATTTTCCGAATTGGAAAATGAATGTCCGTCAGAAATCTCAAACCACTTTCCGAACTGGAAATGAACTTCTTATCTTGGACTATTTTTCGAACTGAAAAATGACTGTCCATAATCAATAACACATCAGTTCTCCCTCACAACCTGGGAGTAATCTCTTCCTTTTCCAATAAGGAAGTCATCTCCACGAGCCCCCACTATCTTCTATATGCTCATCTATGGATTTATATTAGAGAACCACTTCTCTTTTCTGGACTTCATCACGGAGAATGTAATGCTTGATCTCAATGTACTTTGGTCTATTATGGAACACTAATTTTCTCTGAAGTCTTCATGTATCTCTGATCATTACAATATATATCACGGTCAAATTCAACACTTTTGTTTCCTGCTAGCTCATGACATCATGGCAAGGCTCAAACTAAAACATATCCAAGTAGCATGTCTTCTGTCATCATGAGAGTTTTCCATGGATTAGAAATCCATCATCCCATACTTCTGAGTAACTATTCTGATACACTATCTCTGTCATAGAAAGTTTTCACCACACTTCTATTGTATATGAGATACTCTGCATCAAGTTGTTTAAACCCATACAAAGTATTCTTATATCTACATACATGGGTCTCTTTCTGGTATACCTAAAAACCTTGATATTTCTTTACATAAGCTTCTTCCTCAAATACTCTATTGGAAGAACAATCTTTTATAACCAATTGATGTAAACTTCAATCCATGGATACTACAAGAGATATAATAGCTCGGATAGAGAAGTATCTAGTTTACAGGAACAAGCTGTTATCATAGTATTCTCCTCATTTTGGAAGAACCTCTAGTTTTGAATCTTGTAAAGCTTCCATTCATAATCCTTTTTCACAATTTATGTTCTTCATCATAACTTCTATTTCTTGTGCTTGATTGCTTCTAGTGAATTCAAACCAAGCTAGTAGTCTTGTGAATCTTGGTATAATAATTGGTTGTCCTGGCCTTTCTTTCTTTCTTGGAATCTTCATGTTCTTCCTCATGTTTCCCTTTAGCTCTTGGGTCGATGGAGTATTTTATAGATTCCATGCCCTCAAGATTCCAACTTCTTCCTTTTATCATATGATCATGGATGTAGATAGACAACCAAGAATACTTCAAGGCTTGTTTTCTAAGAAGACTTCTAGAGTCAAACTAAACACATACTGTTTATCATGGATGCCACTTTCAATTGGAACATGGACACACACTTCATAATCCTTGATGGATCATATCATTTAGGATTATCTCCCTCTGTTGGCCCTTGACCAAGTTTTGGGAGATTCTTGGTCATATTGACCTATGTTGGGACTTCGACAGCCTGTCGAAGGAGGAGCGCAAGACGAAGCGGAGATCAAGGGATCTCGGCCCACTTTTGGGTCCTTTTTGGGTTTTTGGTAATATTTAACGGGAATGGGATGTCGACCCATGGGTTTACCCATGTTTAGGCCTATTTTGTATGTATAAATAGAAGTCTAGGCAATGTAAGAAGAGGGGGAATAGTGCATCTATGTGATGTGAATGTATGTAAAGTGCAAGAAGAGTTTGTAAGTGATTTGTGCATGACCATAAGAGACTTGCAGAGCTAAGTGAAGGTCTTTGTAATAGATTGTGGAAGGCTAAGTTTTGTAATGCAAGGAAGAAGGATCTAGCGAGCTACGTAGATCTTATGTCTTGTGCGGAGTAAGGGTTTTGAGGCTCTGTTCTTGTAACCAATTGATTGAAGACTATAAAGAAGAAGAGTTTGTGGACATAGACCCAGGGTGGCAGTGAACCACGTAAACACTGTAAAATTTCAATACAGTTAATTTATTTCCTGCGATTCTCTCGATCTAACAATTATGTGCCACTGTTAAATACAAAATCTCTTCTACTAATATTCTTGCGGAAATTTAAACCACGATCACAAAGTGAAATATCAAGAACACATAACACATAAGTTTTTCTAGGAAAGCATAAAGGTAAAAACCCCACTATCATATATTATGTATATCATGGATCATGAAACAATCTCATACAAAACTCTAATCCAAGAGCTCTCAGTACAATACAATCAGCTCATACTATCATACAAAACTCAACAAATACATGTGCCAATTTTTGTCTCCAAACAACCTGCCTCCTCTACACAATCCCTGCAATTAGAATTATTACAATGAATTCGAATTACTTAGTTTTCACATGCTCATGAGCATATCCACTACATGTGTGATTGCATGAGTGCACTTCACTCAAATCACAACTGATAGCCAAACTGTCCCTTTCACCTGTTATCTCAACTGGGTCTCCACTGGATCTGACATGCATGTAGTTAACCATGGTGAATCTTCAGTTTCATGTGAGTTCATTCATTTTGAATTAATTAATAATTAATTCAATGAACTCTCACTAGTGTAAGTTCAGTTACAACTAGTACAACTGGGCTTAACTCACTTAACTAAGTTAAACTACTTCACAATTCTCATAACTACACTTATAACTCTGTTACAACTTCAAGTCATGTCCATGTCTTACCAACCAACCATTGAACTCGAATTTTCCATAGTTAACTGATTTTCCATTTCAGTTAATTATTTCGAGTAATTGTGATATAATAGATTGATATTTATTGTCCAATTAATTTAAAGGAAAAGTAAATTAGACACATGTTTCTTGTTGACTTTTCAACAAACACTGTGTTATCTTGCTTTGTGCTTGTATTAATGTGTTTATGTCTTCTATTGTTAAGTGCTTTGAGATGATTAGATAGATATGCTTATGCTTAATGCTAATGACATATGAGAATGTTAGATCTGATCCACATGAATGTGATTAGTGCTTTATCTACTAGATCTACCTCTCTATTTATGCTAAGTTCTTAAATACGTCATATCAGTGTGAATGTTGCGAAGCCCTGTTTTATTGGTGAAGTAGATGTTGATTTCATATTGAGGAACTGATGGTGCTGAGTGATTTATTAAGTGTTAGAATCACATATTTGTGTCCCAGATAAGCTTGCAAACACCTGAGTCTTGCAACCACCCCTGCCTCTACCTCGGGTGAGACTTCATCTATTTCACAGGTTTTGCTGAAAGGGTCGGTAGTTAGGGCTTTGTTGGTGCATTGTTGTAGCGTTAAACCCTGGGTCTGCCCCTGTGCCAACACCCTCCTAATAATTTATTTATGTATGAATTCCTTCTCTTCTTATGGAATTCTATAATCAACTCCCTCCATCTAAGATATTCCATGCTTTCATCTGCATCCTTATTTCCTTCTACAAAGTGTCACAAATATTTTTCTAATTTCCTTTTAATTGCTGACTTCTTTTCTGTTTTTGAATTTTTCTGGGTCTCTTCAAGTTTGATTCTGACTTTGGCTTATCTATTAGTTGTTACTTATATAACGACTTCCACAAGAGTTGTTACCAAATATTGTCAACATACTTCATATTTTTTTTCATGTGTATTGCTTGACTTGTAGTAATCGTAATAACAATCCTTATCCTTTTATTCTTCCATAGGTATTGTTTCCCTCGAACATATTTTCTTCTAAGAAATAGATATACATGATATGTACAGGAACTATGTAAACATGATATATATAAGAGTTTTGAAGAATATTGTTACCTTGACTTAGAAGAACAAGTTTTTTTTATCATGCTTGACTTTCTTTGAGGGTTCCCTCTCTTCGACAAATGTTGCTTCATCTATTTCCTTCCTTTGCTTTAAATCGGGACAATGATTATTGTAGTGACCATATTTATGACTGTTGAAGAATTGTAATTTTCACATATCTTTCTCTTGATTTGGTTTCTTCCTTGAGTCAAACTTCTTCTTATTCCTGAATTTCTTGAACTTTGTTGTGTAGGATTGATCATCATCTTTCCTTTGGAATTTCTCTTTTGCGCTAATCCTTGATTCTTCTTATGCATAACTGTTAGGGTCCTAACCCACACATAGGTAGATCAATATATTCAGATGTAATAAAGGTCAATATTAATAAGGCCTTTCAATAAAATAGAATAAGGCGGATGTAAGAAGACCTAATAGAAGCTTCCACTTCTAGAAGGATCTTCCTCTAGATGCTTCTCTTGATAGAAATATTTAGTATAAATAAGGGTCGAGGGTATGAAAACCCTAGCTTGGAGATTATTTTAACCAAGTGTTTCTTGAATGTAGTTTCCCCCTCGAAGAGGCCCATGAACATTGCTTTCTGAATCAAAGTGTTATTTCTGTTTTTGTTCTTATATCATTTTTTTGTTATTTTGGAGATTATGCTGATTATATTACTGTTATTCTGCCATTTCTAGCATTTTATTTATGTTCTGCATAAATTTTTATATCTGGTATATTACAAGTGGTATCAGAGCACTTTCCTTGGCATAAATTGTGGGTTTTTTTTTTTCAAGGTAGAGACGTATTCCGGCATCTTTAAGCCACAGAGATCTGTCGTTACGCGCATAAACCCACGGTTGAGGGATTCATACACCCATGAAATATAAGTGATTCTTAAGTGCACATCTGTTGGCCACCCTTGTAACCCCTGTTGGTACCCCTTCAAGTGGTAGTGCATCAGAAAGCACCTATGTACGGATGGACCTAGATTTCCTGAAGCCCTCTTTAGATAAACTAATCGGCCGCCTGACTGCTATAGTGCTACTGAGAAAAACAATCAGGAAGATACTCTCTAGTACCTGGGTAGTCAGGTAGTATGACTAAGGGTATGGTCTATCCTCCTTAGTTAATGCCCTGAGATATTGGGCCGAGTACTACTATTGGACCCCACACGTATATCAGAGAGCTATAGCACAAAGCAAACCCTTGTCTGTAGAACCCTTGAATATCTAACCTTTGGGGGACAGAAACATAAACAAATTAAAACAGAGAATATCTATTGTCACTTAACTGTGTTCGGGTTGCCAAGTAAATACACATTTCTTTCTGGTTAAGCATTTGGGGATTTCATTGCCGCAGTATTCTTCAGACCGGAGTCTGAATTTTTTTTCACCATTATTTGAGACCTATTCCATTGGATTCATCTCTTCACCCTTATCACATTCATCCATATCATTTTTCAGAAAAAAACTTTGACCCCACCCACCCCTTTTCAGTTCACCCATCCTCATGGCCCATACCCATAGCCAAGACCTGGAAACTTGCTTCAACACCTTGCAATCTGGTTTCCTCAAGACCCAAAAAGAAGTGAAACAACTCAGTGCTACTGTTTCCTCCATCGATTCATCCATCAATACAACCATAAATACAACCATGCAGTCCTCAATGGAGGAAGTCAAACAAGAACTGACCACCTAGCTTGAATCTATCTTTGCATCACTCTGCACCAAACTGAAGATTCCTATAGATGACCCTTTCTCTGATGCACCTCCAAATATTGAAGGTGAACATTCCTCCCATTCCCATACCTTTCATCCCCATCACTTTCAATGTGACCTACGCCTTCCGTGGGTGGATGTGACCAAATTTGATGGCTCAGACCCCACTGGTTGGGTCACCCAAATGGAACATTATTTCTCTTTATACGGAATTAAAAATGACTTGGCCAAACTCTGGTATGGTGTTCTCCATCTAGATTAAGAACATTGGCAATGGTGGCAATGGACAAAAATTTCCCATCAAGGGTATATTTCTTGGACCCAATTTGTGACTGAGCTTTATGAACTCTTTGACATTGACACCAACCATTTGGGTTGTTTGACAAAGTTGAAACAATCAGGAACAGTAGAAGACTTCATAGCTACCTTTGAGTGCCTAGATTTTCGAACAAAGGGCATGACTGATGCTTTCTTTCGAGAGTGTTTTATCAATGGCCTCAAGGAGGAGATTCGGGACCATGTCCTCATGGATCGACATTCAAGTTGGGTGGAGGCTACTAAAAAAGATAAAGAAGGACAATAGGTGGTATCCTCTCAAAATTGTAAACCATCCTTTATCCCTTGCCCTAAACCTGTAAATCCCACTACTCCCAACACCCCATTAAAGATCCAAAAGTTGACCAGGGCTGAAATAGCTGAACGCCAACTCAAAGGCCTTTGTTATAATTGTGATGAAAAATATTTCCCGGGCCACAAGTGTAAGGAACAAAAGCTTTTTATGGCCATCTCTGAGGATATTTCGGAAGAGGATGTTGAAACTCCCCTTGTGCCTAAGTCACCTGATATCACTGAAATAACCCCTCCCTCAGACCCTCCCGAAGTGGAACTGTTCATTTCCCTCAATACTCTCACTAGATTCTCCACCCCCCAAACCCTTAAGTTAATCGGTTACATGAAGCATCGGAAGGTCATCATTCTGGTTGATAGTGGAAGAACCCATAATTTTGTTCATCACCGCATTGCCCAAGAAACTCATTGCTACATCCATGCCATCAACAATTTCCAAATCATGATTGCCAATGGTAGTTCCATGAAATGTGGAGGGTGTTGTGAAAATATGCATCTCCAAATTAGTGACTACCACCTAAAATCCCATATGTTTGCTATCTACATGGGCGGTTGTGACATTGTGTTGGGTGCAGACTGGCTAAGGAATTTGGGTCGCATCCTCATGGATTTTAAGGCATTAACCATACAATTTGAGTAGGAAGGCCACCAATATAAATTCCAATGCATCACTGTTGGTTCACCTGAGGTCATTGGTTCCCATCGCATGGAAAAGATGCTCAAAAAAGGTCATTCTGGTGTCATTGCCCAACTCCATGCCATACAAGAAACAGAGACATCCCCAGTGCCAGAAGACCTCCAAGCCCTCCTTTCTAAACACCAAATGGTATTTTTCACTCCCCAAGGATTCCTCCTTCCTACATTGTTCATGATCATTCCATTCCCCTTGTACCCGGAAGCCTTCCTCCCAATATTCATCCATATCACCACCCCTTTTCACAAAAACATGAAATTGAGAAAATGGTCTAGGAACTCTTTACTGCAGGCATTATCCGCCCTAGTACGAGCCCTTACTCTTCTTCTATAGTCATGGTCCCAAAGAAAGAAGGTTCTTAGAGAATGTGTCCTGACTTCCGTGCCCTCAACAAACTGACCATTAAAGACAATTTTCCCATTCCTGTCATTGATGACCTCGTAGATGAATTGAGTGGCACCCAATTCTTTACTAAACTCGATCTTCGCTCGGGCTATCACCAGGTATGTATGAATGAGGCAGACATTCCCAAGATGGCCTTTTGAACTCATGAGGGCCACTATGAGTTTTTGGTCATGCCCTTTGGCTTGTGTAATGCCCCCTCCATGTTCCAAAGGCTCATGAATCATGTCTTCCATCCTTTTCTTCATCATTTTGTATTAGTTTTCTTTGATGATATCCTCATCTATAGAAAAACCTGGACATACCATCTTACTCATGTGGATCGAGTTCTCCATCTAGTCTCTCAGCACCAACCTTTCATGAAACAGTCTAAATGTGCTTTTGGTGCCTTAGAAGCAGAATACTTGGGTCATCTAGTTGGCAAGGATGGCGTCAGGGTGGATCCAAAAATGATTGCAGCTATGCAAGTCTGGCTGCACCCAAAGACTCTCAAAATCTTGCATGGATTTCTAGGCTTAACAAGCTATTATCACAAGTTTGTTAAGAAATATGCAAGATTGCAACACCTCTCATGACTCTCCTAAAAAAGAACTCTTTCAATTGGACTCTAGCTGTTGCTCAAGCTTTTCAAACCTTGAAGACGACCATGTGCACCACTTCGGTTCTGGCCCTTCCGGATTTCACAAAGACCTTTATGTTGGAATGTGATGCCTCAAGGAAAGGAATCGGTATTGTCCTTATGCAAGAGGGCCGACCTTTGGCCTTCACCATCAGACAACTATTTGAAAGGAATCTAGGAAAACCCATTTATGAAAAGGAAATGTTGGCTATTCTGCATGTCGTTGATCTGTGGCACCCTTATCTCTTGGGGAAACGTTTCCAAATTAAGACAGACCATCAAAGCCTCAAGTACTTTCTGGAACAATGCATTTCCTCCATGGAGCAACAAAAATGGGTGACTAAGCTCTTTGGATATGATTATGAGATCATTTACAAGAAGGGAAAAGACAATGTGGTGGCGGATGCACTATCCCAAAAATATGAAGAAGAAGGATCCCTTTTTTCTCTTTCCTTCATTGTACCAGATTGGCTCCAAGCTGTGCACTAGGAATGGCTACAAGATCCCAAAAGTTCGCATCTAATCCAGCAATTGCAGACCAATGCTCCAGCTCCCCCAGGGTACTCTTGGCTCCAAGATAAACTTCGATACAAAGTCCATTTGTATTTAAGTAAACAATCAAAGCTTGAATCCACGGTACCTTCTAAGCTTCATGCTACACCCATAGAGGTGCACTCCGGGTTCATCAAAACCTATGACAGGGTCAAACATTCTTTCTTCTAGGATGGTATGAAACAGGACATTCGTAATTTTGTCGTTGAATGTGAGGTGTGTAAACACAACAAGGGAGAAAAAGTCAAATCTATGGGCACACTACAACCGCTTCTGATTCCACCTGCTATTTGGAAGGATATCTCTATGGACTTTATTACCGGCTTACCCAAATCGGGAAATAAATCAATCATAATGGTGGTTGTGGATCGCCTTTCCAAGTATGCTCATTTTTGTGCTCTTCAACACCCATTTACTACATCCATGGTGGCTCAAATTTTCATGGACCAGGTCTTCAAGATTCATCGCATGCCACACTCTATTGTTTCTGATTGTGACCTAACTTTCACAAGCAATTTTTGGAAAGAACTATTTAAGCTACAGGGAACCCAATTGCATCTCAGCACAACTTATCATCCCCAGACTGATGGTCAAATGAAAGTTGTCAACACGCGTTTGGAAACATATCTAAGTTGTTTTTCCTCTGAAAATAAAAATTAGTGGGCTCAATGGTTACCCCTACTTGACTGGTGGTACACCACTTCCTACCATACAGCTACACACATGACTCCCTTTGAAGTGGTATATGGACAGAAGCCACCTTCAGTTCTCTCATACTAACTGGGTACCTCGAAGGTCCAGGTGGTTGACCAAATACTTACAGTTCGAGAGGATATTATTCGTACCCTTAAACAAAAATTGGTCATGGCACATAATTGCATGAAGCAATAAGTAGATCAAGGTCGCTCTGAACGTCAATTTGTAGAAGGGGATCAGGTGTTTCTGCGACTACAACCATACAAGCAAACTTCCCTCAAGGTCGAGCATTGTCAGAAGCTAATGCCCAAATTTTATGGTCCTTATACAGTTCTCAAGAATGTGGGACAAGTCGCCTATTAGTTAGCTCTTCCCAGTTAGTCAAAGTTACATCCTGTTTTTCATGTCTCATGCCTAAAGAAGGTGATTGGAACTAGGTGCCAAATTCAAACCAACCTGCCCAAGTTAGCTGAAGAAGGATCCATTTGGCTATAGCTAGAAGCAGTTTTGGACCAGTGAGAGCATCGCCTGCATCATCGAACCATCAAGGAAGTGCTAGTCCAGTGGAAATATACAACTCCAGCAGATTCCACTTGGGAACCAACTACTATTTTGTAGCAGTTTCCACATCCCAAGCCTTGAGGACAAGGTTGTTTTTAAGGGGGCGGACATGTTAGGGTCCTAACTCGCACATAGGTAGATCAATATATTTGGATGTAATAAAGGTCAATATTAATAAGGCCTTTCAATAAAATAGAATTAGGCAGATGTAAGAAGACCTAATAGAAGCTTCCGCTTCTAGAAGGATCTTCCTCTAAATGCTTCTCTTGATAGACATATTTAGTAAAAATAAGGGTTGAGGGTATGAAAACCCTATCTTGGAGATTATTGTAACAGAGCGCTACTCGACTGGAGGTTTCCCCCTCGAAGAGGCTCGCGAACATTGCTTTTTGAATCAAAGTGTTATTTATGTTGTTGTTCTTATATCATTTCTGTGTTATTGTGGAGATTATGTTGGTTATATTACTATTATTCTGCCATTTCTAGCATTTTATTTATGTTCTGCATAACTTTTTATATATGGTATATTACAATAGCAAGTCCAAAGTTATTCAAATGTGGGATATTCCTTCCTTGTCTTCATGCTTGCGGCAAATGCATCCCATGTCTTGGGAATACCATTGAGTACTATATTTATCAATTCCTTCTCTGAAATGATTTCTTCAATAGATTGTAGTTGATCTCTTAACTAAGAGATTCTCACAAAGTATGATGTTATGTTATTTTCATCATTCATTTTCATGTGACAGAGCTCATTCTTCATACTCATTACCTGTCCAATGTTTCTAACTGAGAAGAGGTTAGTTAGGGCATCGCACATATTCTTAGATGAGTCAATATGAGAGATGTAGGGTATCTAGTGGTATTTTATAGAGTCCACTATGATACTCATGGCATTGATGTCACTGTCCTTGAACTTTTCCATAATTGCAACATTATGAGGTTCCTTCTCTTTTCCTTCTTCAAACTGTGGTTCCATGATTTTTCCTTTCATGATATCCAACACTTTATTCTTGGAAAGGATGAGATCAATCCTTGTCTTCCATTCTCTAAAGTTAGAATCTCTTTCTAACTTTTTTTTTAACTTCATAGAGTAAGTCTGACAAAGGCGCGCCCTCAGGCACGTCCGCTCACAGGACCTCCTCCCTTCTTGACCCGAAGAACTGAAAATCTCTTCTAATCCCCTATCGGGAATTTTCCACACCAACAGTGGTTCTCCAAAAGATCTCCCCTAACGATCGGGAAATTGGACTTCACAGTTTCACAAGTCCTGTGGTTGCGTGGTTTTGGATTCTCAAAACCCTGAACCCCGATGCGAGTCAACGCTGACCTTTCGCGTCCCCATCGGAGTTTTTCCTGTCATTCTTTTTCGGATGTCGCGGGATCGCAAATTCAAGTGCAAAGTTTCCCTTGGAACTTCACTTCCTGAAACCCCGATGAAATCTGCCACCTGTCCACTTCGCCGACTCATGTGGCCCCCACTCTTTTAGCCTGTCGAGAAATCGAGTTTCGGAGTTTCACGATTCCCGCTGCTATGGTTCCCAAGAATCATGAACCGCCGATTCTCGATGCACATAAGGGTTGAATCTTCCACATCACTATCCCCTCGTCGGCTTTTCGTACATCGCGAGATTGCGATTCCTGATGCAACGTTTCCCTTGTCCTCGGGACCCCCGATACGCCGAACCCTGACTCCTCTCGGATATTTTGACGCGTGTCTGCCCGTAGATCATGACTAGGATTTCCTCGGTGTTTCGAGACTTGAAAGGTCTCGGGTCTCTTGACTTCTGAAACCCCGATGCCTCAATATCCTGATGCCTCTCTGGGACTTTCCTCTGTTCGCTAGGACTTAACCCCAGTGCAACTTCTACTTGATCGAATGGCTGACGGGAAACCCAAAAATGATCCTACGACTCACGATCCTCCCGATCTTAACCTCCTGGTGTGGTTGTAACCTCCCCATTACTCTGGTGGATCTGACGGCTGGCAGATTTTTCATGAATCCTCTCCATGAGATCTTGACCGTCGATTTCTTCCTCCTTGGAGATTTCTTGAAAATAACTAAGTGTTCCTCTACGCTCACTCATCCTCCTACGTGCAACCCTGCAACACTGGTTTTAGATGCTCCACGACATGAATTTCCCGTGTAATCCTTCCTTAGGTCCACTCAAAGGTACTATACCTCCTGAGCTTTGTCAATTATGAATATTTCAAAATTTAAAACCCCCTGCTCGCACTCCTTGCAACAACCTTTCAAACACTTCAAATGTTTGAATCCTTCGACCCTGAACACACCTGCAGTCGTAGTCTCTCAATACTCCACTCAGTTTCACAACTAAGACTGTCCTTAGCCTGGGCACTCCTTTCAAGGCCCTATAACCCAATTTCACTTCTGGGTGTACGAGAACAAGAATTAGACTATCTGAGCCTTCTGTCAACGCACTCCTTGCAGACGACTTCAATTTCACTCCTTGCAGGAATCCTCACTCAGATAGAGAAACAATTGAAACTCATTTCTTCTTCCCTCAGATTTCAAAATCAAACATGAAATCACATACACAACAATAAAGCAAATACATAACAGGAAAACAAACACTCATGAGCACATCATTTAACATCAACACACAGAGAACATACACAAAACCATGGATTTGAATCAACTTCTTCTATTAATTCAAGATCTATACATGGATGTCCTTCCACAGCTCTCTGCTATTCTCCTGTGCTCTTCCTGCTTCAACTATGTTACAATGTACAATGAGGGTGTCTATCTCCGTTTTCCCTCCTTCTCTCTAAAAATGTCTAAACTATGAATTCAAGTCTATCTATCCACATTAACTAGTTTAAATGCCTCCTATCTATCTATCGCTCAAGGTCCAATACAATATACAAAGGTGTTCCTTCATAAATGACTTCATTAAAGATTTGGCGCATCAACTTCAAAAAGGTTTTCAAGCAATTAATCATGTGCTCAAAAAAATACGTTGCGCTTGCTCCACGCTCGCTTGATATTTGCGATGCTCCTGCATCATACTCCCTCGCTTGAAAATTTTAATGGGATCTTGCCCATGAGCTCCTGCATGGCATATCCATACTTATGTATCTCTTCTTCAGTTTCCCAGCTGGCATATTCAATTGGATGGCCCTTCCATTTGACCAGATACTCATAGTATTATTTCCTCCTAGTCTTCTTACTGACTCTCTTGTCCAATATGTTCTCCATCTGTGGCTTCCCTACAATCGACATCTGCTTTTGCCACTTAACCGCTGGCTTTTCACCTTCTGTTCCTACTTCCTCATCTTTATATGGATATAAAACTGCAACATTGAATATCGTAGATATTCCAATCCCATCCGGTAATTCGATCTCATAAGCATTTTCCCCCAATTTCTTCAAGACCTTACATGGCCCGATTTTCTTCATTTTCAATTTATTGTATGTTCCCCTCGGGAACCTTTCTTTCCTCAAGTGTGATAGAATCAAGTCACCAACCTCAAATTGGAGTCATCTTCGATGTTGGTCTTCTCTCCGCTTATACTCCTGACTTGAATTCTGCAATCGGACCTTCACCTGGCTGTGAAGTTCCTTCATTACCTCTGTGAATTCTTCTGCACTAGCGCTCCTAGTAGCAGTCGGTTCTGAATCTCACAATTCAGAAACTCCTCTTGGTTGTGTGCCATATACAATCTGGAATGGACTGTGCCCTGTGCTCCTATTCACTGAGTCATTATAAGCAAACTCCACCTGTGGTAATATGTTGTCCCACTGGCTATGGTGCTCCACCACCAGGCTCCTCAGCAAGTCTCCCAGAATTTTGTTCACCACTTCTATCTGTCCATCCGTCTGAGGATGATAAGCTGAACTAAACAACAAGTTAGTCCCCATATTCTTCCATAATGTCCTCCAAAAGTTCCCTATGAACTTTGTATCTATGTCTGAAACTATACTTCTTGGTAAGCCGTGAAGTCGAACGACCTCTTTGAAAAACAGATTTGCGATGTGAGTTGCATCATTGGTTTTCTGGCATAGGATAAAATGTGCCATCTTGGAAAACCTATCCACTATCACAAAGACTGAATCAAATCCTCTTTGCATCCTTGGAAATCCCAATACGAAATCCATGCTGATTTCATCCCACGGCCTCTCAGGTATGGGTAATGGTTGATAGAATCCTGCATTCTGCTTTCTTTCCTTTGAATGCTGGAAAATTCTGCATCTGTTTACAAACCGCTTGACCTTTGACCGCATCCCTAGCCAAAAGTATGACTTGCTTAGCCTTGCAAATGTCTTGTAGTGACCAAAATTCCCTGCCAAGCCTCCGTTGTGTTTCTCCTTTAACAGATTCTCCCTGATGGAGCAATTTGGAACACATAATTGATTTCCCTTGAACAAGAATCCTTCCTTGTAGTGTCCCCAAGGCTGAGCCTCGTAGTGAACCATGTTCTGAAAATAATTGTAATTATGATTTATAGGCTGGTGAGCTAAGTTCTTATAAGCTGGAGGCTTATGTGTTATGTGGCTAGGGAGCCTAAGTGTTGAAGGTCAGGAGCCTGCTGTTGCATATGTAATCATGTAGAATAATTAATAAAATATAAACACCGCCATGTGTAGACCGACCATGATGAATGAGTGAAGGGGGACTAAGCATCCATAGAGTGGGCAAGGAATTAGGGGTTGGAAGGTGGGAAAAGGGGCTAAGTGTTGAGCTTAGGGGGCTTAAGCCTGGGAATAATATTTTATTATTATTCCAAAAGAACATGTGCCATTTATGTTTTATCCTAAGTTCCTAACCATGAGAAAGGGGATGCATGATGGTGGAATGCATGCAGTTCCAAGGGTGACAAGTGTCCGCCCTGGTGCATGCAAATAAAATAGACGAGGTAAGCCGTGAAGGTGCTCGCTCCTCCATTCCACCCGACTACCTGAGCGTGTAGGCGACACAGAATGGTATGACCAACCCAACCTTTGCAAGAATACCTCGTGTGTTTCTGAGGGTAGAGAATCCAGTATTTTCTATGATAGTCCGTGCACATCCTTTGTCTGATCGATCGAACCTATGCGTGAAGATTCTATTCCAAAACCGAGACCCTGAACCATTCCGCCATTATTGAGCCTGTTTGAGAGGCCGTGTTTGTATTTCCAGTTGGCTATGGTGAACACGTAGAGCTGGCCTGTGCATGGCTTGATAGCTAGCGCGAGTTGTGATTGAGCCTGCGTGTGATCTCTCTCTAGGTGAGGAGGTGGATGTTGTTGGAAGAGGTTTCTTCCAAAGAGTGTCCAGCACCAGCTTCAGGCTCTGAGACTTCCTGATCTAGCCTGTTGCTGAGACCCAGAGAGGGAGGTTNGACTATGCTTGTGAAGGTGTATACTCCCGGGTGGAACAGGCATGTGGGGAATCAGAGTCTGGTAATAGTGGGCGTAAGATGGCATCCTGGGAAGAATCCTTCCATATTCTAAGTGTTGTTTTCCCTGTAACCTCAGCCTAGCTAGGATTACTTTCCTTGGGGTGGATCTTAGTCCCAGCTCAAGGGTGATCCACTCCTGAGCCGATGAGCAGTGTGGTCTAAGGCTGGGAGGTTCGTGGAAGGCTTGCACTTGGTTGGTTGAATCTACCATTGATAAAGATAAGTATCTGTTTATGTTTTACTCATAGATTGCATGACTTTATTGCTTATGTTATCATGATTTCTGCTGTGTACATGATTTAGTATGAAATGTTATGGATTGTTTAATTTAGCAATGAATAATATGTGTACTCTGAGCTTGCATGTGTTTATTTGCTTATATGCATGAGGATTGAATAACACCTGTATAGAGTGGTGTTAAAGTTTCCTTTTCAGAGCGATTAAACAAAGTAGCAGAAAAGGTGTGCTACAGTTTGGTATTACAGCCAAGGTTTTGACACTGAGCCTAGATGGGCCAGTGGATCGGACTTTGGACTGAGAATGCGAAGGGAAATTTGGTCTGGAGGACCAATTTCATACCTTGGTTTGTACCGGAGTGTCAAGTAGTTGCTTGACCGTGCTTACGAGCTCAGGAAGTATAGCGGCAAGTGAAAACCCAGCTGGTGTGGTCTATGGCCACAGGGAGACAGGTCTCTACACCAATGGTGTTAGAACCTTAGGATATGTTCGGGAGGAAAGGTGAGCCCTCATGACCGTCAGATATGGAAAAATGTGCGTAGGGATTAAAATTCCTTTTGAAATACACAGGAATGTGGAAATCGTGATATGTGAAATTCCAAATTGGTTAGGAACCGTCTAAGCATTCATATCTCGGCCAGAAAACCCATCAGAAGTAGGATCTGTCGGGAGATGTCTAAAGGTTAAATATCAGAGACTAGGGGTGAAAGCTCCGAAATAGATCTAGACCGTCCGAAAGACGGAGGACACGTGTCGTGAGATTTCCCATTTCGGGAAATCGGGAATCTCGATATCGAGAGTCACGAAGGAGGTCGGGAATTTTCATGGTAAAAGTCCTAGGAATGATCAGAACCGTCCATATTGAGGAGGACGTGTGGCAACAATCAGCGCCATCAGGAAAGGACCGACAGGAAGTTGTTGATTGGTGTTTGGATCATCGGGATATCGGGGATCCTGGTTACAAAGTGTTTATGTATTTTGGAATCGCGAACCGCGAAACCCCGACGAGAGGTTTGACTACAGTCACGGGGTAGAGGTCACATGGACCAGGAGCTAATCTAGGAGGGCTAATGTGTGAAGGGTGCGTTGGGATTCAGAGAATCGTGAATCCTGAGGACATGTGAATTTGGACATTGGGAAGTCCGAAACTCCGATAGGAGGTATGACTGTGATCATATAATGGGAGGTCGTGTGAACCACGAGTCTAGATCAGAGAGTTAAACAGGAGTTCTCCAGTACCGAGACTCTGAAACCCCGAAACCTGAATTCCCAAGGTACAAAATCCCAAAGTGTCGAAAATGAAATCTTCAAACAAAAAAAAAAAAACGAAAATTACAGAGCCGAACGAGAAACTCAGAAAACTCATGTGGAATCAAAATGTCTTTTGTTCTTGCTGGTATTAGTTATAAATGATAAAGATTGTTCGTGAAGTTTTGATGGCCTGACAAACTTCAAATTTAATTGCAAAGTGTGTGTGCAGAGTTCAACGGAGGTCAGTACTCCAGTTAACCAACACCGAGTATGGAGTGGGGAAAGATGCAGATTACCCCTGAAATAGAAGACGAACATGAAGGAAAGGATGTTAACCTGGGAGTCGAAGGATCAAACTCTAATGGGCATGGAAAAGAAAAGGATAAGGAAGAACACATAATGAAAATCATTGGAGGATTGCAAAGAGAGGCCAAGGCTCGTCGATATGATAGCCGAAATCTCACGAAAGTCAGGGACCGACAGGGTGCATTAAACTTAAAATTTTTGAAGAGTCTGGAAAGAATAGAGAAGAAACTCGAGAAAGGAAGAAACTCAAGTACGACAGAGAGTCGCAGAACCCATTGGAGAAGAAGTAGGTCGAGGAGTGGTAGCCGACATCTTAGTCACTCCCAAAGACATTCTGACAGTAAGACACAC
>SNQJ01S0054336.1:0-12589 GCA_010110895.2 Picea sitchensis | reverse complement strand
TGAGCCTAGGGGGCTTAAGCCTGGGAATAATATTTTATTATTATTCCAAAAGAACATGTGCCATTTATGTTTTATCCTAAGTTCCTAACCATGAGAAAGGGGATGCATGATGGTGGAATGCATGCAGTTCCAAGGGTGACAAGTTTCCTCCCTGGAGCATGAAAATAAAACAGACGAGGTAAGCCGTGAAGGCGCTCGCTCCTCCATTCCACCCGACTACCTGAGCGTGTAGGCAACGCGGAACGGTACGACCAACCCAACCTATGCAAGAATACCTCGTGCATTTCTGAGGGTAGAGAATCCAATATTGTCTGTGATAGTCCGTGCACATCCTCTGTCCGACTGATCGAACCTATACGTGAAGATTTTGTTCCAAAGCCGAGACCCTGAACCATTCCGCCATTGTTGAGCCTGTTTGAGAGGCCATGTTTGTATTTCCAGTTGGCTATGGTGAACACGCAGAGCTAGCCTGTGCATGTCTTGATGGCCAGCGCGAGTTGTGATTGAGCCTACGTGTGATCTCTCTCTAGGTGAGGAGGTGGATGTTGTTGGAAGACTTTCTTCCAGAGAGTGTCCAGCACCAACTTCAGGCTCTGAGACTTCCTGATCTGGCCTGTTGCCGAGACTCGGAGAGGGAGGTTAACACCGATGGACTGTGCTTGTGAAGGTGTATACTCCCGGGTGGAACATGCATGTGGGGAATGAGAGTCTGGCAGTAGTGGGCGTTAGATGGCATCCTGGGAAGAAACCTTCTAGATTCTAACTGTTGTTTTCCCTGTAACCTCAGCCTAGCTAGGATTCCTTGCCTTGGGGTGGAGCTTAGTCCCAGCTCGGGGGTGAGCCACTACTGAGTTGTTGAGCAGTGTGGTCTAAGGCTGGGAGGTTAGTGGAAGGCCTGCACTTGGTTGGTGGAATCTACCATTGATAAAGATAAGTATATGTTTATGTTTTACTCATAGATTGCATGACTCTATTGCTTATGTTATCATGATTTCCATTGTGTACATGATTTAGTATGAAATGCTATGGATTGTTTAATTTAGCAGTGAATAATATGTGTACTCTAAGCTTGCATGTGTTTATTTTCTTATATGCATGAGGATTTAATAACACCTATATAGAGTGGTGTTAAAGTTTCCATTTCAGAGCGATTAAACAAAGTAGCAGAAAAGGTGTGCTACATTCCTGGATCATGTACTCTATCCATTGGCTTCTATCTCTGAGAACTGGATTCTCAACTACTTCATATGCCTCCCTAAAGTCTGGATCATCTGCATACATGTCCCTGAGATCATCAAAGCCTAATGTCCTGACTTTGAACTCCTGCATCAGCAAACATTTCCTGCTCAAAGCATCAACCACTTTGTTAGCAATACCCGAAATATGCTTGATTACGAAAGTGAAATTCTGCATGTATTCGACCCACTTAACATGCCTCTGATTCAACTTCTCCTGTTGAGTCACAAATTGTAATGCATGGTTATCACTATATAAAACAAATTCCTTTGGAATCAAATAGTGCCTCCATTTTTTCAATGCCTGTATGATGGCATAGAATTCCTTATCATATGTGGAGTACTTTGCTTTTGCCTCATTCAACTTCTCGCTGAAATATGCAATCGCTCTGTCCTCCCGACTCAAGACCACTCCTATGGAAAACCTGCTTGCGTCACATTTTACTTGAAACGTCTTTTGGAAATCGAGCAACACCAGAATTGGTTGTTCTGTGATTTTCCATTTCAACAATTTGAAACTTTTCTCCGCCTCTTCAGTCCAGTGAAAAGATTTATGTATTTTCTTCATTGTTTCCATCATCTCTACGCTAATCCCACTGAAATTCCTGATGAACTTCTGGTAGAAACTAGCCAGTCCATGAAAACTCCTCACCTCAAAAATATTTCTCGGTGATGGCTAATTTTTAATTACCTCCACCTTATCTGGATCCATCTTCAATTCATTCACAGATATAACAAAACGCAGATAAATGAGCTTTGTCTTCATAAACAAGGATTTCTTCATGTTTATCAACAACTTCTCCTACTGTAGTTTCTTCGTTACTGTAGCTAAATGCTTCAGATGTTCTGCCTTTGTCTTGCTGAAAATTAATATGTCATCCAGATACACAATGACAAACCTCCCGATGAATTCCCTCAGGACTTCATTCATTAACCTCATAAAGGTACTTGACGCATTTGTCAATCCAAATGGCATGACAAGCCATTCATACAATCCTTCGTTGGTTTTGAAGGTCGTCTTCGACTCATCGCCTTCCCTCATGCGAATCTGGTGATATTTGCTTTTCAGATAAATCTTTGAAAAGTATTTTTCCCCGCTCAAGCAATCCATTAAATCGTCGATCCGTGGCAATGGAGACCTGTACCTGATGGTTATCTTGTTGATGGCTCTTGAGTCGGTACACATTCTCCAACCTCCATCTTTTTTTGGACTGAGTACCATTGGAACGACACACGGGCTCAAACTTTCCCTGACCAATCCTTTGTCTAGCAGCTCCTAGACCTGCTTCTTGACCTCTTCATTTTCTTGCGGCGTCAACCCGTACACGACTTTATTCGGCAAACTAGCTCCTGGTATGAGGTCTATATGATGACTCACACTCCTCATCAGTGGAAATGAATGAGGTAATTCGTCCACCACGATGTTAGCAAACTCTTCCAGTAGTTCCTGAATTTCTCCCGGCAAATCGTCCACTCTCATGCTAGTCAAAATGATCCTTGGTTTCCGGACCACAAAGAATTGTGGATATTCTTTCTTCTTCACCTCCGTAAGAAGCTCCTTCCCACTCATGAGGAGTACAATATTTCTCTCTTCTGGTTTTACTTCCTTATCTTTTATTGGAAGAAACATGTGCGCTTTCCCATTCTTCTCTAGAGTATACGTATTCATCTTCCCATCATGAATTACGTTCCTGTCATATTGCCATGGTCTGCCCAACAATAAATGACAGACATCCATAGGAATAACATCACAGAGTATTTTATCATTATACCCTCCTATTTTGAATTCAACTAAACACTGTTTAGTGACATTTACCTGATGTCACTTCTATAGCCATGAAACTTTGTATGGACTCGGGTGATCTTTAGTCTCCAGTTCCAGCTTCTCTACCATCTCTGTTGAAATGAGATTATTTGTGCTACCGTTGTCCATGATAACCTTACATACCCTGTCCAAAGCAAGCAGTTCTGAAAAGTCTGTTTCTTTGAACTGAGTCCTCCACCTCCTTCTCGGGTGTTAAGAGAACCTTACGCATCATCAATGACCTTCCTCCTTCAACATCTTTTTCTTCAACATCTCACCTCTATGCCTCGGCGATGTGAGCTTCTCCTCCACTATCCTTCTTGTTCTCTGGACACTCGAATGACTTGTGCCCATTTTTTCCACACATGAAGCATGTGATTACTCCACCTCTTCCTCTTCCTCTACCTCTAGTACGAGGAAACATATTGTTATCAGAATACCCTCCTTTCTGCTCAGTATGTTGTCCTCTCTGCTCATCTGGTTGCCCTCGCTATGAGGTCCCACCTCTCTCAAATTTACCCTGAGGTTTCTTCCATTCCTCCTTGGGATTTTGGTTTCTTTCATGGGAAACTGACTTGCATTTGGGATGACTTCTGCCTCGCCCCCCTTTGACTTTGCTTTCGGTTCAGCTTCTCTTCAGCTTTCAAAGCCATCTGATAAGAATCCTCCACCGTTCAGATGGTTGCCATTCTCATCTCGTCCTGGATATCATATCTCAGGCCATTCATATACCTGACAACTTTCTCATCATCGCTCTCCCAATGACCTACCCTGATGTTCAGCCGATAGAATTCCTCTGTGTATTCTTTTACTGTTATCAGCTTCTATCTTAGGTTCTATATCCTCCTAAACAGAGTGATTTGATAATCTCTCAGGATGAACTTTTCCTTCATCTTTGCAATCATTCGATCCCAACTTTTAATTTTCTGCTTTCCCTTGCAGCGTCTATCTGCTTGTAGCTCGTCCCACCATAATGTTGCATGTCCCTTCAATATCATGACATCATGCCTGAATTTCCTATCCTCTTCGACATCTTCATAATATAAGTATGTATCCAGAGCTCTAATCCAATCTAGAAGCTCTTCTGCATCCAAATTCCCCTCATAAACTGGAATGTCCATCTTTGTTTTTGCACCCATCCGGGCAATATCTTTGATTAGACGTTCATTGGCTGCATCCTCGGCTACAACTTCTTCCCCATGTTCAGCTTCAACTTAATCTTTTGAATCGCTAAGATCCCCCGCACTGGCTGTGCGTCTTTGCGCTGTCTCCATATCTTTGAGTCTAGCTCGCAGATCACATATCTCTCTTTCCATTTTGGGATTCTACGCTTGCCTACCCCTTCTTCTCAGGTTTTCGCTTTCCTCTGGATCGGATAACTGTCTATCCCGTCTCCTTGGCAGCATGGTGAATTTCCTTTTTCTCTGCTATAGAAAGCAAATAAATTTTCTTTCTCTGATACCACTTGACGTAGGCATGCCCTCAGGCACGTCCGCTCACAGGACCTCCTCCCTTCTTGGCCCGAAGAACTGAAAATCTCTTATAATCCCCTATCAGGAATATTCCACACCCACAACAGTTCTTCAAAAGATCTCCCCTAACGATCGAGAAATCGGACTTCGCAATTTCGCGAGTGCTATGGTCGCGTGGTTTTGGATTCTCAAAACCCCGAACCCCGATGCGAGTCAACGCTGACCTTTCGCGTCCCTATCGGAGTTTCTCCTGTCATTCTTTTTTGGATGTCGCAGGATCGCGAATTCTAGTGCAAAGTTTCCCTTGGAGCTTCACTTCTTGAAACCCCAATGAAATCTGCCACCTGTCCACCTCGCCGACTCCTGTGGCCCCCACTCTTTTAGCCTATTGGGAAATTGCGTTTCAGAGTTTCACGATTCCCGCTGCTATGCTTCCCAAGAATCACGAGCCGTCGATTCCTGATGCACGTAAGGTTTGACTCTTCCACATCACTATCCCCTTGTCGGCTTTTCAGACATCGCGAGATCACGATTCTTGTTGCAACATTTCCCTTGTCCCTGAGACCCCCGATATGCTGAACCCTGACTCCTCTCGTATATTTTGATGCGTGTCCACCCAAAGATCCACGGCTAGGACTTCCTCAGTGTTTCGAGACTCAAAAGGTCTCGGGTCTCTTGAATTTTGAAACCCTGATGCCTCAATATCCCGATGCCTCTTCGAGACTTTCCTCTGTTCGCTAGGACTTAACCCCAGTGCAACTTCTACCTGATCAAATGGATGATGGGAAACCCAACAAAGATCCTACGGCTCATGATCCTCCCGATATTAACCTCCTGTTGTGGCCGTAACCTCCCTGTTACTCTGGTGGATCTGACGGCTGGCAGATTTTTCACGAATCCTCTCCACAAGATCCTGACCGTCGATTTCTTCCTCCTTGAGGATTTCTTGAAAATAACTAAGTGTTCCTCTGCGCTCACTCGTCCTCCTGTGTGCAACCCTGCAACACTGGTTTTAGATGCTCCATGGCACGAACTCCCCGTGAAATCCTTCCTTAGGTCCACTCAAAGGTACTATACCTCCTTAGCTTTGTCAATTCTGAATATTTTAGAATTTAAAACCTCCTGCTCGCACTCCTTGCGGCAACCTTTCAAACACTTCAAATGTTTGAATCCTTCAACCTTGCGCACACCTGCAACATTAGTCTCTCAATACTCCGCTCAGTTTCACAACTAAGACTTTCCTTAGCTTGCGCACTCCTTGCATGGCCCTATAACCAAATTTCAATTCTGGGTGTACGAGAACAAGAATTAGACTATCTGAGCCTTTTGTCAATGCACTCCTTGCATACGACTTCAACTGCACTCCTTGCATGAATCCTCACTTAGATAGAGAAACAATTGAAACTCATTTATTCTTCCCTCAGATTTCAAACTCAAACATGAAATCACATACACAACAATAAATCAAATACATAATAGGAAAACAAACACTCATGAGCACATCATTTAACATCAACACATAGAGAACAGACACAAAACCATGGATTTGAATCAACTTCTTCTATTAATTCAAGATCTATACATGGATGTCCTTCTATAGCTCTCTGCTATTCTCCTGTGCTCTTCCTACTTCAACTATGTTACAATGTACAATGAGGGTGTCTATATCCATTTTCCCTCCTCTCTAAAACTGTCTAATCTATGAATTCAAGTCTATCTGCCTGCATTAACTAGTTTAAATGCCTCCTATCTACTAAGGACAAGAGCGAATCACTCAAGGTCCAATACAATATACAAAGGTGCTCCTTTATAAATGGCTTCATTAAAGATTTGGCGCATCAACTTCAAAAAGGTTTTCAAGCAATTTATCATGTGCTCAAACAAATACGTTGCGCTTGCTCCACGCTCGCTTGATATTTGTGATGTTCCTGCATCAAAGTCATGATTATTTTGACTTAGTCAACATGTGAATTTGACTTGGTCAACCTTTTACTTTGACCAAAAGACTCAAACTTGACGTATTATCTTTCTGAGAGTACCAGGAGGTGTGCTAGGTTAGGGTGCACTAGTCTATCCTAAGATTAGGTCAATCTCTTCACTTAATGTTCCATAACAAGAGGGTTAGGGTTTCTTTGCTGTAGCACAAATTGACTGCAACTGCAACTGTAACTGAGAAAATCCTCCCAATATATCTTCCAATGGTCAGATTGTCTGAAGATAGCATGGGCCCATAACCTATTAGAAATAATAGATGTTCTCGTTTAACCATAGAAAATATAGCAATATTTTCACCCAACCATAAGACCAAGCCACCCCTGAGCACCTTAACCTTGACAGAGAATGATTTCAGAAGAAATCCCTAGGCATAATAGCCAATCAATGTAGCGTACCTCTCTCCAGAGCTAGCACACAAGGAAGAAAGTCCAAACCATAAACAATAGAAATTCCAAGCCTAAACCAAGAATACATATTGCAGTAGCTGTTGTTGCAGCTGCTCCCAAGACTTGCGCATTTACCCATTTTCTATAGTTCGCACTTCTAAATTTTTGCATTTTCGAGCTGTGTCATCAAAATGAGCTTTGACATCCTATATTTATACTATTTTTCCTGAGTTGTTTGTGTCGACTTCTCATTCTTGAGGCTAAACAATTAATATTAAATAGTTCCTTTAGCCAAATTATCTTCTAGGGTTATGTCCAATGATTTAGGGTTTCTTCTTGCTTTCCAGAATATTATAGTCTCGTCAGGGTTACACGTGGAGGTTAATACCTCCCACAACTACCATAATATCAACAGGGACAACCCAACATAATGCATAATGGTTGGGCTAGATATTATTTAGGAAATGGAGGACCCGATGGTAAAGATAAGGAAAAATTTAAAGAATTCTCAAGATAGACATAAAATTTGTCCAGATAAACGTAGAACCCACAGATAGTTTAAAGTGGGGGACCATGTGTTAGTGAAAGTAAAATCCAGATGCAGTTCCCTAAAGTTGGGAAATTGTTCTAAGATGGTAGCATGCTACCATGGGCCATTTCAAATCCTATAGAGGATTGGTCCTATCACATATATTCTTACATTTCCTACATCCTTGTGTATTCATAATGTTTTCCATGTGTTGGAGTAAGCCATTTTGGGTGAGTTTTTGGAATTGTGCTAGAGAGGACCTCACGACAAGTCAACAAAGGAGAAATGCAATTAGCATATTTAAAGGAGTCCACACACAAATGGAAAAAGTTAGTTAGGCATTTTGGGACATTCTATCCACATTGCAAGGGGCTAATCCCTAATGTATATGCATAAATATGTAATTGGTTTTGGGTAGAAAAGAAGATAACATAAGGGAATGAGAAGATGGTAGTGGATTATCTCGTAAGTTCAGTACTATAGTTTTTTCGAGTTTATGAGTATGATATGAGTTGAATATCATTCGAGAGGTATCTGTGCACTGCAACATAGAACGACTTGGGAAAGTTTGGTTTTTTACTAAATATCATTGTATGAGCACAGTGTGCACCCATTGTAAGGAAGAATATGAATGAATAATATAAGAAGCTATCCATTGTAGACGTAGCCCAGTTTTGGGTGAACCACATTAAATCCTTGTGTTCTAATGTGTATGATGTTATAATGTATTTTTATTTCTATTCATTGTGCACCTATAATGGATGATTATTGATTAGTATGAATATGTATCTGATGTTTTCACACATATGTTGAATGGTTAAGTAGGATGATTATGTCAGATGTTATGATACCGTTATGTTTTTTTGCACATAATATATGAATGAATGTAAATAGTCAGGATGAATGCATCATATTCCCGCATGACGGTGGAATCTTGGTTCCTACAGTCCCCATAGGTACCTTGAGTGAGATTTCACCTACTTGCGGGTGATTTCGAAAGGGACAATATGTTGGGATTTTTTGGTGAATTAATGCTTAACCCCTGGTTTTCCGATTTCACGCCAACAAATGGCTCCGTTTCTAAGATCAGGCTCTGCTAATGAGGGGGATGTGGGGGACTACAAAGGAGGAGATAGGAGAATGGTGGAATACTAAGGAGATCGAGTTTTCTATAGATTAGAATAAGAATCCAAGGATCAACACAGAGGAATGGTTACAAAGGTATGTGTATACATATTTTCATCAAATTTTCTTCATTGACTTTCGAGTGAAATATATGCTATCTATTTCGACATTAAATTGTCAACCTGGGGCTCATAGTCTTAGAGGTGCTAGCATTGTATTTGCATGTATAGATCTCTAATCTAGCATGGTCTAGCCTAATCTAATCTAATGTCGGAAACAAACTAAAATAATAAAAAGATTAAATAAATTTTTAGTTGTAACACAATATGTGTCATGATAGAAAGGAAACTAATGATCTACTGAAAGCGTCGTCATTGAATAAATATGAAATACATGTAGTTGTAATTAATTAAACATATGAACTATTCTTAAAATAAGAAATTACACTGTTGTATTGAAACATGAAATACTTCAATCAAATTGTGCTACTGTTCTTAATCAGAAATGCTTATGCTACTGTACTTTAAACCATAAATACTCCAGTTGAAAATATAATGATTATATAGTCCAGTAGGGGTTAGTTTAATCTACTTAACTAGTTATAAACAACTTCTTAATAAACACGCCCAGCTCCTAGTCATCCATTTACAAAGAGGATTATATTTACAGAATAGTGTGAGAGTAAATACAGTGAGATTACAATTTGAAAAGAGTGATTAACACAACTAAAATACACAAAGGAGTTATAAAATACTATTATATACACTGTTAATATTGCAAAGTAAAATACAACCTGTATGAATAAGAAGATGAAGATATGTGTACATATGAATAGTGAAATGATCGAGAGCATATATATAACTATGAAACTTAATCTGAGTAGATAACCTCCATACAAAAATTATATAGAAGAGAATACATAGGTAGATATCTGAATAAGGAAAATTACAAACAACCTATAAATTGAACAAGGAGATACAACTTAAATAACAACTTGCACAAGATGGTTAAATGCAAAAATATGAATATAAAACAAATTAATAAGATACCTAGACCACTGGTGGGCTCCCCATACATTCATGGTACTACTCCAACGCAATATACAATCACAATCTTGGTGAACTATTCATATTAACAAAAAAATTGAGTTTTACAAAGCAATTCAGTATAATCTCTCTCTCTCTCTCTCTCTCTCTCTCTCTCTCTATATATATATATATATATATATATATAAATCATTGTCTTTATGTTCTGAGAAACTTTAGTATTTATAGAGTTTATAATATGATTGAGAGTTCGACCACTGAAAGGGTCGACACTCTCCTACAACAAAAAATCATTAAAAAAATAAAAAGCAACCCCTTCTAGCAACTTCATGCACTCAAAATAGTGGCCAAACACAACTATTTGAATCAAGATGTATCGAGTTCCATATCTAGAGGGTTTGAACAAGAATAAAACCCACGTTTTTCATTTTCCAAGAAGAGCCCATCGATATACCAACCCACAACTCATTGCACTCTGAGTTTCGTATTTAGGGCCGGTTGAAAGTCCAGATGTGTCTGATATAAATTTGGCTATTGGATGAAGGGACACAAACGACTCTCAATCCATCCATAACTTTAGGAAATGACACAAGTGATACCTAATTAGGAATATTAGGCACAAAACCCATGTGCCAAATGTTTCTTATTCAACTTCATTCTTCCACGAATTGAGCTCGGATTTCACTGTCTGGAAAAGGGATAGATCGAGAGTTGGATCAAGGGTTAGATCAAGGGACAGATCAAGGGTCAGATCGAGATTTGGATGGTGTTTTTGACCTATTTCAATTGAAATACAAATTTTAATGGATTGTGAACATTCAATCATCATAAAATCATCAAAAATGAATATGACACATACCTTATGTTGATCCATAGCAAATTCATAGAAGAAACATGATAACACCTTCAAAAAGGGCTAATAGAGGTATGAATTATACAATCCTCATGTTAAAAAAGAGAATTAGAGAAGGAAAAAATTAGGAAAAACATGGAGTCAACATTCCTCCCACACTTGGGGTTTTGCAGGTCCCTCTGCAAAGAAAAATGGATTACCAAAACATAACTATACTCCTGAGGTAATGACATGATCTTGAGATAGGAGATGGATTAAGATTTAGGGGCTTCTTCCTCATTTCCTGGAGACTTCTTCTTAGGCCTGGTCTGATGCTTCGTGGTAGTTCGATATGGTGGCAAGGAAAAACAAAGGAAATGCAGAGTAAAAATAGACAGGATGCAGAATATCCTGTTTCCCTAAATCGAAAATGCGAGCAAGTGTTTTTTTTGAAATCATGGGTTATTTGGGATTAATGAGAGAAAATGAACACCATGATTAATGATTATGAAATATGCCTTTAAAATATCTATGGTGATCCTTGAAATGATTTGATAAATGTCCAAGTCAAAGATTTGGACATTATGATTAAAATATTTATCATGCATAAATATTTTGTATGTGTTAAATTATATTTAAACCATATGATCCCAATTTATATGTTAAACCATGTTGGATCCAGTTGATATTTACCTGAAGTGTTGTAAATCACCCTTACAGGTTACAGTATTTTTTATAGTACCTCATCCAACACTCCATCCGATTTGAAAATTACATAGAAATCAACAGTAAGCCTATAATTTCCAAAGTCATTAGATTGTAAGGCTCTTGTCTGCCAAGGTGGATTAGAGGATGGAATGAAGTATTCATATTAGTTTCATTTGTCATGTAACTACAAAAAAGAATAAAATTCCTTAATCAATCCTCCTTTTCATTAGAAACTAAAACTATGATGGAAGAAACAAGCTCAACATCATTGTTGGAAGATTGGTTGTTGTCATTGATGTCAACCCTAGTCATGGGTTTTGGACTACAAGATTGATAAAGGTATTTGAACATGAATGAAAATGCACATGCATATACAACACCCATGAATGGATAGTATACATCATGATGTTTCAGGTGGTATGTGGCATGTCACATGGATCCCCATGGTTGAGGAGAAATGAATTTTTGAAGATGACAAAGTGAATTGTACATGTAGGCCCTGAAGATAATTAAAGAAAAGAATTACAAAATAAGAAAGTGTCAGGTCGGCCTTAATGTTAAAGGGAAGTGACACAAATGGTATAAATAAACATCATTATACATTCATTTGATACAAGTCGAATTTTAGAGGGAATAAGAAGTAAAAGAAGGCCAGATTTCAAGGGAGGATGAAGTCTTTTGGTGATGTGTTCTAAGGTATGTTATTTTTCAGGTCATCTTACCAGTTTTGCTATAATTTTTTTTCTAGAATGATTCAGATGGTGAAATTGCTATGGTATTGAGAATACATATCAAGGTACCTTTGGTAAAAATTTCAGCTCTTGATTCACTATAATTATGGAGATACACTCTATGGAAGATAGGGTTTGTGACTAGTCCTGAAGCTAGTCAATAAACAAGTGTTCCGGGTAAAAATGTCATAACGTCTTCATACAGAATCCAAATGCAGTGGGACCACTTCCATTGAAAATAGTACGGACTCTAGTTTCTTGTGTGAGAGTTTCAGAATCAGATGTTAAATATTGAGCGTGCGACATGCTGTACCAGTTGGGTCTTATGAACAGACCATAATTGAATAAAGTCTACCATTCTTTCTATAACCTCTTTTTGGGGAGGATTCAAGGAGTGAAAATTGGAGGATTTTCAGAGAATACACTGAGTAATATTATCTATAGGATCATAGTACTCCAAGAATTGAATAATTGTAGAAATTGAAGAAGTCTCAGGAAGCATTATCAAGTTCTATGTGATGATTGGTTGATGGTGATAATTTAATGTAAAGTTTTATTATCTCTCATATATTCTTTGGTGGAAGGAAGGGGAAAGGATGGAGAGTTCAAGTCTCTCTTGATATTGGAGGATTGTATATTACTCTTAGAGGTTTATCCCTCCCTCTACTTTTGGAAGCTGTAGCTACCTTTGGAAGTCATTACTTCCCTTGAACAATAAACTATTGA
>SNQJ01S0054335.1:49130-62016 GCA_010110895.2 Picea sitchensis | reverse complement strand
CGATCATGAATCCATTTTTCTCACCCAGGAAGAGCACGAAATATTTCTCCTTTCACAAACAGAGGTAAATGAGGAAGCTGAGAAAACAGAACAACAAGCCTTTGAGAACGCTTTAATGGAGGTTCACAGGCAGTATAACTTGAGAAGCAAGAAGGCAAATGAGAAATCTCCGAAGAAGGCTGCTGAAACCAAGAAAACCTCAGAAAACCCTCCCAAGAAAGTCCCTGGGCTGAATGATGTTGAATCTCCTGTGCAAAAACTCCAGAAATTCTTAAAAGAACAAGTCAGACTGAAGTTTCATCAACCATTCAAACAGGTGCACTTGGCCACAGAGCTTCTATCGATAAATCAGAAGTACAAAACTTAAACAAAACCACCGCTCCTTTCATCCTTTAAGGGGAACTAGAAAAATTAAAGATTCACATTCCCCTCTCTGAGCCGATGAACAAAAACGCTTATAGGTCTCAGGTGATAAAATATTTAAGCATTGAACCCGAGATAGGTACCAAATATTTGGATGTTGGATCTGTACACCACTCTGACACAATAAACCTTGCTGATGATCAACCTGAGCTCCTGTTTGGTACTGAAGTTGATGGTCAAACTGATAACGGTGGCATGGCCCCTTTTTACATCAGCCTAAACATCCACGATATGATATTACACAACGCTATGCTGGATTCGGGTGCCTCTCACAACCTAATGCCCAAAGCCATGATGGAAAAGTTGGGACTCGAGGTCACCAGACCCTACAAAGATTTGCATTATTTCGACTCTAGCAAAGTGAAATGTATAGGCATGATCAAAGACTTATGCATCGCCTTGGCTCAAATCCCAGGGAAAAGTATGGTGATGGATATCGTCGTCGCAGATATTCCCCCCAAGTATGGTATGTTGCTATCGAGGTCTTGAGAGCTAAATTGAGAGGAACCCTGCAGCTAGATATGTCTTATGCCACCATTCCGGTTTTTGGACAAAAAAAGCTAGATATGTCTTATGCCACCATTCCGGTTTTTTGGACAAAAAATAAGACTTTATAGGGAAACACTAATGAAGTATATGGCCAGCAGCTGAAGAAAAGCCACACAACTACCCACTATAATCCTCACACTCTGATCTGGACTCTTTTATTCTATACAAAGATGGTGACTTTGAAGAACAAATCGCACAACTGGAGGATGATGCACTTGATCCGAAGGATGATAAAGTAGTTGTCAAAGTAAGAAACCCCATGATTGAAGAGAATGAGGAGTTGCCAACAAAATTATGGAGCATGGACTTCAACAGAAAGTATGAGTAAAGAAGGAGCTAGACAGTTTGGTTGCATAACCACGTGTCAAAGTATTCTCGGTGAATCATTCCTACAAATTGAACTTCCAATGTACTAACAACATAGCCGAGTATGGAGCTTTGATGCTCGGTCTGAAATTATTGAATAAAGTTGGTGCTGCATAATGGTAAGGCAGGATTCTGAATTGATTATCAAGCAAATCAAAGGTGAGTACACCGCTAAACACCCGCACTTAGAGCCTATAAGAATGTTGTTTTAGATGCTCTTCAATGCTTTAATGAAATCGACTTGCAAGTGATTCCTATAGGACAAAACATATTTTTGCGACGGGCTAGCTACGTCACAAATACCCGAACCCCTTTTGTCCCACTCAAGCACACAAAGGTTGAGGTGAAGTGTAGATTCAACCATTCCCATAAACATCGCATATTGGCGTATTTGAAATGACTACTCAAATCAAGATTTTCCTGCAATGTAAGAATGATTTCGAATGTACAAACATAGATTTAGAAAATGATCTACTTAATTTGTAACAATCTGCTTTTGAGAATGGTAGTGTAAATAAAATAGATGTAGAAGAATTCAAAGAAAATGATAGATTATGATATTCCAAGTAGTTGAGAAATAATGTGTTACCTAAAGGTTTAGTCCCATTGAAGACTTGTTTGATTTTAACGATGTGCCAAAAAAACCAAAAATTGAAGCTAGTGATAAAGAGGTTGAAGAGTGCAAATAGAATAGAAGAAAACCCCAAAATCATAAAACTGTCTAAATCCCTTCCACCAGAGAAAAAGCAATGCATTGAACTTTTAAGGAATATAGATGTTTTGCCTCAGCTATGAGGGGACTTAAAATCCCATGACAAGCATCATACAACATCATATTCCCATAAAAGAAGAACACAAACCTTTCAGATAAAAACTTAGGAGAATTAATCCCAAGTTGTTTCCCCTGATAGAAAGATATTAGCCAAAAAGATGCATGATGCAAAGATTATAGTCCCCTTGAGATTTCCAAATGGGTTTCTAACCTAGTTCCTACAAGGAAGAAAACTAGCGAGATCAGACTTTGTATAGATTTCAAATTCAACAAAGTCTCCCTCAAAGACACAACCTTGCCTGAAATGGACCATATTTTACAAAAGGTGGTTGGATCCAACCAAATCTCCTTACTAGATGGTTTCTCTAGTTACAACCAAGTTCCTCGTCCATCTAGAAGATCAAGAGAAGACATCTTTTACAACACCCCAGGAACCTTCATGGCCATGTGAAGATGCCTTTTAACTGATGAACCGGGCTACTTTTCAAAGAGCAATGGATAGTTCTTTTATGGACGAGACTGGGAGATTTATATTCAATTATCTGGATGATGTAACTTTTTACTCCAAATCCAAAGAAGAACATTTTCTCCACATCAGACTTGTGTTTGAGAAGTGCATGAAATTTGGGATTTCATTGAATCCTAAGAAAAGCCTTTCGGTTAGAGGAAGGTAAACTCCTCGACACATAATCTCAAAAGACAGAATTAAAATATATACTAGCAGGATAGAAGCCATCCAAAAGGTGGAACACCCTAGGAATATCAAAGAACCGCAATCTTCTTCATCAGTAAATAAATTTCCTTAGAAGATTCATACCAAATTTGGCCAAACTCCTCAGAAACATAATATGTTGAAGAAGGACACTAAAATAAAATGGAACGCCGAGTCCAAACAATCATTTGAGTAGGAGAAACATGCTCTCACCCAAGCCCAAGTTCTGATTAGCCCAGATTATACCAAATACTTTTATCTTTCTTCTCCAGATCTCCATCACATTTATAGCAAGGTATTGTTGCGTAAAAAATAGTGAAGGTAACAACAACCACGATAGCGCTTTTCAACAAAGCTTGTATATTCCATCAAGAATTACAACATTATGGAGAAACAATTCTTTGCTCTGGTAAAGACTATGTTATTTTAGAGTCTATATTCTCCACTCTCACAAAATTGCATACGTCCCAAACATAGTGGTTAAGGATATCCCGACGTGATAATTCCGATGGTAGAAGAGGAAAATGGATCGCTAAAATCCTAGAATTCAACTTAGAGATAAAGCCCACCAAAATAATAAAAGGACAAGGTTTGGCCAAACTAATGGTCGAATCTAATTTTCATGCTCTAGAAATTAATTTGTTGCGAGACGTGACCGAAAGAGAAGGGGACTCCAAACATAAAAGAGGCACTCTTAAACTCCCTTTGCAATGCAGACCATTTTTGTAATTCAAAATTTACAAAGCTCCTCTGGTTTGATTAAGACCAAAGCTAGATTTGTTAAATTGAAATCATTGAAATTTTGTATTTTAGAAAGCAATCTCACCACAAAGATCCCGGTGGTACTGCTTAATTGCTTGTTAAAGACTAAGCTCACAAAAATTCTTCAAGATTTTCAAGGAGACTATGGTGGGCACTGAACTGAAGACCAACCAACAAGATTCTCGAGCCGGTTTTTACTGGCCTACTATGTTTGCTGACGCCCACCAAAAGGTTACTTCTTTCCACAAGTGCCATATTTTGAAGGTAAAAGGAAGCTTCCACCCCTCCCAATGAAACCCATCTATGTTGAATCCCCTTTCCAACAATGGGAATTAGACTTCATTGCGAAATACATCCAATTCCTCCTCGGGCCACAAGTGGATCCTCACTACCATAGACTACTTCACCAAGTGGACTGAGGTTGTCCATGCAGAAAGCCACCTGACTTTGTCATCAAGTTTTTAGAAACTAACATTTTATCTCATTTTGGATGCCCCAGAAAAAATCATAGCTTCCATAATGCAGCGGTTTTCAGATCCAAAATGATCATATATTTTTGTAATCAATACTATAATCACGTCTAGGACACCTCGGGAATTTATTACCCTTAGGGAAATGGGCTAGCTAAGTCTTCTAACAAAAGTCCAGTGAACATATTCTCAGAAAGACACTACAAGAAAATAAGAAATCATGGTATAATAAGTTAGTTTTCGCATTACTAGATTTATTGCATTAAGCACCAAAAGAGTAATTGGTATGTCTCCATACCAGTTTGTGTATGGCACCGAGGCAATTTTTTCCCCTTTCATTAGGAGTTCCTGTCATGAAGCTATTGTAGGAAACCCAAGAAGAACCAAATGATGTCCAACGCAGGATAAATCAAATGATCCACCTAATGCAATCCGAAGAAGAAGTTTGCAACATAACTCAAGTGATCCAGGAAAACATTAAAAAGATTTATGACAAGAGAACCACAGAGGATAACTTTGAATTGGGTGATCTAGTTTTGAGATGGGACTCCATAAATGTGAAGATAAAGGTAAACATGGAAATTTTGAGGTTTGTGGAAGGGTCCTTACATCATTCAGGCCTTCAGAGGAAATATTTATTTCCTACTTGCTAATAGTGATGGATCGGACCTACCAGGGGGACTCAGAGCATATGTGATGTTAGCTAATACTTGCCATCTCAGTAGAAAGATCACCATTCCATTCCATTGTGCATATCATTTCTTTTACAAGTATTTTGTGTGTAGGTGGATTTTGTTCGTGTGTTTGAAGTCTGCATAGAAGGCCCTAAGACACTGAATATTGTCATCAAAATTTTCAAATTAAGCAAGCCAGATAACAAAAGAAGCTCTAGAGGAAATTTTTTTCAAGACAACAAGAAACAAGATTCTTGGTATCTCGCAAGGAGGATACCATCCTGTGGAGCTACTATTATAACCCTATAATTTATGGGATCAACTGTTGATTGTAATTTTGTTCCTTTAGTGTTTTTTTGACTTGCATATATTGCTGCATTTTACAAAAGAACAAGAAAAGAAAAAGAAAGAAAATAAAACAAAAGAAAAAGAAAAGAAAAGAAATGAGAAAACAAAAGAGAGGGAATAAAAGGAAAAGGATAAAGCCTCATGAATTGATAATGACTTGATCCATACAAATTAAACATGGCCAAGTATTTTAAATGTAAGTATTTAGGATTAGTGAATGCTTACTATACCGCCTAATCTTAGCCAAGTAAATTAGGTTAGTTAGTGAATAACTTTGACCAAACAGTCTAATCTTACCAAATAAATCTCGTGGTAGAGTATTTTCTTATCCCACCGCTTTTACCGGGCTAAAGGTGAAAAGGAGTAGGTTAGGACATAGGTTAGTTAGTTTATTTTCAATAAAAGGTGTAAGATGATCGATGAAAATGCAGGATTTTGATGGCGATATGTTTTTCTAACCCCATGGTGACAAAATAAAAGAAAACCCATAACAAGGTCATTAAGACTAAGTTTGGCCTCATATATTGAAACACGCCCTAGAGATTAAAGATTGGGCCTAGATCTACTTAATTACCGTTGGTGCCTGGGACTACTATTCTCGATGAGTTTTGACTTCCCCCGGAATCGCTCGACCTTTTAATCCAAAAGGATTTAAGTATGCTCGCATCTACTTGGCCATCCCATCACAAGAAATGGATGGTCCATTGGGGATTCTGGAACCCCCACCGCTCTGCACTTTAATGGGGTCCGACATGATGGTTAAAGAATGTGCTCAAAACAACGGATAATCTAGATTTGCTTAGATCAACGGTCAACAAAGGATCCTAGACCCCCCCAACCTTTATACCTTTTGGTAAAGTAGGGGTCCCACGACAGCCGCCCCGGGCGGGTCCCATCCCTATGTGTCATCATCTCATTGCATCTTACCTCCCCGCTCCAAACATTTACCACCTACCATTTTTCCAACTCACCACCATCATATAGAGATGTCACATCCCAAAACCACCATTTGCATGTTCCATGTCATGACCTCGTCAACATGTCCCATCCATCTAACTGCTATGTACATATCTTTTCGCTCATCCCCCAATCACCGCTCGGCATCGCCAAACTTCAAAGCACACGTCAGATGTCTTTCACCTTGGTCTCTCACGCTCTAAAGTACCCATTTGTTAATGGGTTACATACTCGTTGTTCACATGACCTGTCCTTTTTTCGCCCAATGGATACCCTTTCACTAAATTCCAACCCCGTTTCAGCCATTCACATTTCACTCACACTCCCTACCTATTAGAGACTCATTTTTCTTCACCTTTGCAACATCTCATCCAACCAGCCGGGCCACTAACGCTATGTCTGGCAGTGTACTGCGGAAAAATGGCTGCCTAAAAAGTAAAAGTTAAACGAGAGGAAAATTCTCCCACCTCCTCACATCTCTACCTCAAATCCCCCATTGAAGCGCATTGTAAAAAGATCATTAACTTTCTAAACCAGGTCCCAATTCAACTTTGAGCTACAATCATGGTTTAAATACACCTTCATCTACGAGCTATGAAATTGGGATCCGGAGTTAGTTTCCTCAGATCTTTTTCCCCAAGTCCATCATTTTCCATAATTTTCCCTCAAATTCCAAGCGCACTATCTCCCTGATTAAAGAGCCATAGTATCTTCATATGGAGAGAAACCTTTTTTCCTTATTACACCTGAATCCATTGATCAGATGATGCAGGTGCCTAGAGCCGAACCCCTTTCTCCTCTCACAATTGAAATATTGACCAAAATGTATCGTATCCGCTCTTTTCCCCCAAAGAGCACAAATCTTTGAGCTATTTCTCCCACAAGATGCCCAATTACCTAAGAAGAGTTCTCCCTATCATTCCTCCATATTTTCTAAAAAGGGAAACCATATCATCTCCACATTGTGTTGTTTGTTCCATACTTTAATTTTAATAAGGGATGAACCTATCCTAGGATTCCTGTCCATTTTCTCCTGAAGAGAAAGTTGCCACCCGCTTTGATTTCAGCGGTTTTTATCAAAACTTGCACGGGCAATCAAAAAACTTCCCACCAAGGTATTGTCTGAGCATTCCTCAATACTGGTGTTGGGTCATTTAAAGGTATAAATATCTTCCTTTTCCCACGTTTCATGATAGATTTTAAGTGATTTTTCAGATAGTTAGGGATAAATAGGAAAGAACATGATTAATATGTCTCTTGGGGTTGTTATTGAAGTTTTATTAAACAAATTTTAAATTACGATTGGAATGGTCTGATTTTGTTGCAGAATTGGATAAATAACTGACAAAGATAACCAAAGAGATCTTCGCTATGCTCAAGCTATTGGAGGTTGAAGACTTTCTAGGCACAAAGCAGTTTTGAAGATAATGCATTTTCTATATTGTAACTTTATAATAGTAAATCAATACTTAGGATATTTCGATCCTCGAGATAGCTTGATTTACCCAGATTATTGTAATATATGAGAGGGTAATAGATCCATAAAAAGGGGAAAAACACACTAAGTATTTAGATTCAGACTACCTGCAAGCAGCTTTGTAAAATGTTTCCACCAAAATTTCATGGAATCAATGAAAGCTCTGAGTGTTTCTACCATTTCAGAAATTCGAAGTCAGAAGAAGCATTTCTAAAGACCGCAGGGCCCAGCCTGTGGAGCTACCTGGCTCTCAGAATTGTATTAGTTCCAAGTTTGATTTCTATTTTGTGATTCGATTTCTCACAATAGCCATGATAAATGCACAAAGTGTGTTAATGATTTTAAGGTGATTGTTTCATGCAGGAAGATGTAAACATTTCCTCAAGTATTAATGATTGTCGCTATGATTCCATTTATGAAGTCGCTTGACAGCTCTCACATTTTCATCTGTTTTGTTCCTTTTCCTTAGATTTAAGATTGTTGTTCCTTTGCTAAAGTTACAATAGTTGTTCCTTTCGTAAAAGCTACGATAGTTGTTCCTTTCGGTAAAAGTTGCATTAGCTGTCCCTTCCGGGACAGATTACAATTGTTGTTTCTTTCAGATGTAGTAATTCATTATTTCCTTTCCAACAATCAAAATTCATAATTGATAGTTAATTTTGCAAGTCCTTACTTAGATTCAATTATTGTTTTTTAGTTAAGTGAATTCAATAGATTAATTAGTTCCTTTCCATTTTACAGCATCTTAGTAATCAGATTTCAATTCCATTAGTTCTTAGAATCTTTGGTGAACATTTGACGAACTTGATTGTTGATGAACTCAGATTTGGTTTAGCTACACGATTTTAGGCTACCTGCATAGACTTTGCTGATATTCTTGAGAAAAAAGACGAATCTCCGGTTTGACAAATTAATATTAAACTAAGGTTGTTTTTAGGACATCTTTAGACACCAACATTTTGGCGCCGTTGCCGGGGAGAATGTCAAAGGTAGCATAGGTTGTGTCTCTGGAGGACCAGGTATTGAAGACGGAAGGTAAGAATCTATGCAGGTAATAAGTAAAATGCTTATGCCAACGCTTACCTCCAATTGACACTTAAGAGGCTTCGTAGGTGTTTTCTTTTGTTGAAATTTATTTTGTTGTTGTGTGAAGTGTGTATGACTAGAAAGAAGGATCTTGAAAAACCAAAACCCCCAACAAAAATTACTAGAACCCAGGGTTCGGTGATCCCTGGAAGACGCACTTTCATAGACGAAATCATCAAAAAGGGTGAATCTCAAGCTTTGGTTGGACCTAGGAAAGGCCCCACCCGAATCCCTCAGGCAGTAGTTTCACCAACTATGGCCCACGCTGAGATTCATAGAAAAACTGAAGGGACTGAGCATAGCTTTCAGAATATAGATCTCCCACCGCTCAACCCCTTAGAAGAGGGAAGCTCTAATAATCTGGAGGAGGGAATAGGATAAACTAGTAGGGTTGCCAAGGCAGACCCACCATCACCACCTGACCCTGAGTTTCTTGCGAAAGAAGAAGGCATATCCGAAATCCCAGATAAAGGGAGTGCAATCAAATTCCCTGGAGGACCAAATAATCAACTATTTAAAATAGAATACCCAGATCAAGAACCTCTTGAAAATTTTTGGCACATTTTTGATCAAATGGCACAAGAAAATCAACAACAACTCCAGACCTCCACGTTGGAGTATCCAATAGCTGACCCAATTTCCAATGCCACCATGAAAGCAATCCCCTTACAAAACCTGCCAACCTTCCATGGATTGATTTCAGAAGACCCAGATGCATTCCTATTTGAATTTGATGTCCTATGTAGAGGGTATGATTACACCTTTGAACCCCCAAAATTAAAACTATTCTCCTCTACCTTGAAGGGAGCAACCCTACGCTGGTTCATGGGATTGGGAGGTGGAACCATCAATTCATGGGACCAGATGAAACAAACCTTCTTGTTAAAATATCAGGATTATTGCAGAACCAGAGACCTAAAAGATGAAATATTTCAAATGACTGCAAAAGAAAATGAATCATTAGAAGAATATGTCGAAAGATTTCAGTATAATTTGCAAAGATCACCCTATGGTACATTACCAGGTGAAGTATTCAAAGCAACTCTGATCAAAGGCATGAAAGATGAATGGGTAGAAACATTGAATTTAATGGGGAAAGGTGACATTTATCAGGAAACTTATGAAGACACTGTTCTATTGTGTATCAGGTGCTTACGAGGAAGTACATAGACCAGGTCAAGAATGCGGACATCCCTCACAAGAAACAACAATATCACCAGTGGGGGTGTTACGCGAGTTGAAGTTGGTAATCTCTTAGAAAACTTTAAAACATATATTTTGAGCACTCTGACTACACAATTGGATGTATTGCAGGCCAAACAAAAAAAGGTAGAAGCAGAGCAGACCTTGGCTATATTTGTCCACATGTGCAGAATGAAACATGGTCCAAGGGAATGCCCCTTGGATATAGTTCGGGTTTGCACTATTTGCACCAAGGATCATGACACAAATGAATGCCCATCACTCCTTGGATTGAAAGCTGTATTCAAAGAAGCAAAAGAGGAAACAAAACCATTATATCTGATGGCTCAACGCCGTCAGTGGCAGTCCTGGCCTCAAAATACATTATAGGACCCTTCCTCTTTCTTTCCAGGACAGTATAATCAACAACAAAATTTTGGCAGCACATGGCAGGGTCAGCCATTTACTAATCAGAACTGGCAACCCCAGCAGTACCCACCTGGAATTTCCACCTGGCCAAACCAGCCTACCACAAACCCCAACTGGCAAAATCAACCAACTACAAGTTCCAGTTGGCCCAATTCGCAATACCCCACCTCATCCTGGAAAAATTCGAATAATACCTACCCTCCACAATGGCCTAACTCGACTGCCCAAAACCCAAATTGGAACCAGAACTGGCAGCGTCCCATGGGGATGAATAACCAACCTATGGGGATGGCCTCTCAAACCCAACCCCCGTTACAAACTCCACTCCCATTGCCCCAATCACAATTGCACCCTCAATTACCTGCCCAACCCCACCCAAACCCCAATAACAGACTAGCTCAGCTCATCTAGATTATGGAAAGTGGAGAAGGGGAAATCAATCCAGTAGGATGCAATGAACTTCGGTTAATATCAGGGCACATAATCTCCCCCAAACAAAATGACATTCCCCAAGAACAGGGGAATGAAAAACAACCAACAATAACACCCTCGACTGTGGTAATAATAAAAGAAATCGAGAAAGGGGAGAACATAGTCGAATCACAAGACTCTGATAAGGATGCAATTCCCTCCCCTTCGTTCCCCGAAATACTGATGATAGCGAAACCCACCGTATATCCTGACTTCGACATTGTAGGGGAACTTAAGAATTTATACATCAAAATTCCACTCCTACAAGCCCTGCAAGACATACATATCTATGCAAAGACAATCAAGGAGCTATGTGGGAGAAAGCCCGCTAGAAAAATAAAAAATTCATCATCAACAGTTCATGTAGTGGGAGCCTTATCTGATCTAATTTTGGGTAGAGAAACACCAGTCAAATATGCAGATCCAGGGAACCCCATAGTAATAGTTCAGATTCAGGGTTGTTCCTTTCCAAATATCCTAGTTGATTTGGGGGCGACCATCAATATTCTAACTATGGAAACCTGCAATGCCCTGGGTCTTGACTCTTTCGACCCAACCCCGATTATGTTGCAATTGGTTGATCGATCAGTGGTCAAACCACTCAACACACTACATGATATAGCCATTTCAGTTGATTCTTGGGAATATACCGCATATTTTCTCATCATCAACCCAAGAAGTGGACTTGAAGGGCATCCATTGATATTGGGCAGACCATGGCTCGCGAAAGCTAACGTGTACATAGGCTTCCGATCGGGTATAATGGAAATTTCTAAAGGAGGGGTTACAAGGAATCTCATCTTATATCCTCTAGCCAAACCTAGTCCAATGATAGTACACCCGTAATTGCCACCACCACGATATCCAGAGAAGGATCTGCATGCCCCACTCACGATGGAAGAAGCCCTCAAGCTCAGGAATCAACTATAGGATGATGTAATCAGTGGGTTTATTAACACCCCAACCGCTGTAAGTAACCCAACATGCTAGATGCTCCAAGCTATTCTAGATTGTGAAGCACAGGGAGACTCGCTGGAAGATTTAATGGAACAACAAATTCTGACTACCATTGTTCACAACAACAAATCCGTTGAGATCGCACCAGGGAAGTCTCTGCACATTAATACCAACCTAGAAGAGCAACAACAACAAAAGATAATCCAAACTCTCTCCAAACACCAGCAAGCTTTTGCCTGGGAGTACTCTGATATGAAAGGTATTGATCCACAACTCTGCACACACCACATTTATATTGAGAAAGACGTCTGACCCATCCGACAACTGCAAAGAAGATTGAACCCCCACCTAAGATATATTGTTAAATAAGATCTACAAAAGCTGTTGGATGCATATTTTATATACCCTATCTCAGATAGTCGATGGGTTTCCCCATTAGTCATCGTCCCCCCCAAAAGTGGGAAGTGGTGAATCTGTGTTGATTAAAGGGAGCTAAACAAAGCTACTCAAAAAGACAATTTTCCATTACCTTTCATCGATCAGGTCCTGGATACCTTGGCAGGGAAGAAATTATTCTCTTTCCTAGATAGTTTTAGCGGCTACAATCAAATCCAGATTACCCCATAAGATCAGGATAAAACGACATTCACATGTTCCTGGGGTACCTTTGCCTACAAAGTATTGCCCTTCGGACTTTGTAACACTCCAGCTACATTCCAAAGGGCCATTCTGAGCATATTCAGTGATCTGATTAGCGAAGGGCTCGAAGTCTACATGGATGATTTCACCCCATACGACGATGACTTCGATCAAGCCTTGAATAATCTGGAGAAGGTATTGGCACAGTGCATCGCTACCAGGTTATGTTTAAGTCACGAAAAATGTCACATGATGATGAAAAAAGGTGTGGTATTAGGGCATTGCATTTCTGTAGATGGAATTAGAGTAGACCCAACAAAAATTGAGTTAATTCTTAATCTACCTACTCCACACACACAAACTGAGGTACGTAGTTTCCTTGGTGCTTCAGGATACTATCGCAAATTTATGCCAAATTTTTCAAAAACCGTTGTGCCCTTACATGCTTTGAGAGGTAATGTAGAATTTCAATGGTCTGACAAATGTGATGTGGCTTTTGTAGGACTCAAGAAACTGATCTCAACAACGCCAGAGTTGAGAAGACCTAATTGGAAAATACCATTTCAAATTTCCACCGACGCCTCAGACATTGCCATAGGCGTTGTTCTTGGA
>SNQJ01S0054335.1:2002-33498 GCA_010110895.2 Picea sitchensis | reverse complement strand
TTTCCTTTAGATTTCCAAAATATTTAGTTACCCATTTTCTTCTTATGCATGAAATAGATAAAATGTGAAAAATAGAGAACAATAAAATACAATCACACCATCTGCAAATAAACACAAGATATTACCTAAGAAATCCAATACGAGAGGAAACCCAGCCAAAAGGTGAGGTTTCTCTGCTCTTTTTTCTCTGGTATAGAAATGATGCAAGTACAAAGAAAGAGGCACTCTTTGTGGAGTTTCCTTTGACATGTGGCCTGTATGGTTGCTACATAATCTCTCCACATCTATTATACTCACATAATACCACTTTAAGATGTTTTTCTCAGCTATGGAACAAGATACAATGCAAAATAATGGAGCCCCTTCTCCTCCTAATGGCCCAATATTTAACATATCTCGATAGCCATCTAGGGATAGGTTTTTTTTACTTCCTCAAGCCTCAATTATGGTAGAGTTTTGAACCTTCTATCATCTTCTTAGAAAATCCATTATGTTGCTATCCCCACATGTCTAAGTAATGGAGGTTGACGTGGCATCCACTCGCACCATGGTGATCAATACGGTAGGTCAACTTGCAGGAGGAATAACTTTCTCATATGAACCCCGATTGACGAATGGTATGCATCGTTTGAAAGGTATCGATGTGTAGAATATAGAGTATTCTTGCATGTTAGGGTAGGGACAAAAAAAAGTGTTGGTTTATGCCTCAAAATGGCTCTGAAAGATTTCAGGCCATTTTTTGGACCCAAATTTTCAAATTTGGACCAGCCATCGAAATGGCCTTGCAAGCTTATTCCTCCAGTTTTTCCACCTAGAAAGTACTGATATAGATGAAAAATAATATAATGATCCAATCCAAATCAAGCATACCACTTTGATACCATACTATGCTTTGTATAGTATCACTTCCATCAGAGAGGAGTACAATATATCTTTTTGTTGCACTTTTTTTTAAGTCTACAACCTGTAGGATAGGCATGAATTCTTCTTCACCATTTCATATTTTTGTTATAGCCTTGTCTGTTAAGATAAAAGACATTGTCTTGGAATGTGTTTTTGTCAGAAGAGGTATATGACGAACATATATACTTTCCTACAGAGAACATGTCCAAATGAATATATTAGTACAATTAGATACATGGATATGAATGTGAGCTATGAAATGAATATATTGTATCTATGATTGTCATTATACAACACGTGGAATAAAAGGTGCCTACAAAGAACATGTTCACATGAATATATTCGTACAATTAGATACATGGATATGAATGTGATCTATGAAAGGAATATATTGTGTCTATGATTTTCATTATACAACATGTGGAATAAAAAGTACATCTATAAGCTTTGGTAATTTATAAATTAGTTTGATGGTGTAAATATATGAATGGCATAGCTTAGAAAGTGTTTAGTTTGTGAAGGACATATATCATAAATTGGTTTATTGTATGTTTAATATGTAAGTAAGATTTCAATAGGCATCCACATTAATAAATTTGTTGGAAAATGTATTTATGTGTTTGTATTAAAATGATCTTTTTTTGTTTGTTTTTAAATTGTTGTGAGTTAATAGTTTGTAATAGTATGAGAGTGCAATATTTATTGAATTATTTTATTGTATTCTAGGAGAGTAGTTATACTAAAACCAAAATGCATATTTCACAAATTTTCATTAAGTAGAACATATTTAAATATGAAGATAGCACATATAAAATACATATTAGTTTAAAAAGAATAAAGAATGGTAGAAGTGAAGAAGTGTTTAACATGTTAAAGTAATAAAACAAGTATACCCCCATGTATGAAAATAGTCTAAAGAAAGCATGGCAGGGAAAGAAAAATATTTCATACTTGATACTACCATGATATACATATCTTGGAGTCCCCGTGGTGTAGAGCAGTCGGTGAGGGAGTTGTTAAGGCACTCCGTAAGTGAAGTCATCGGTTTGAAACCTCTGGGGAAACCTCAAATCCAACCATGTGAAGGGCTGGTGTGATCCAGGTCGGGTGCGATCCTTGGGTGATTTTGACAGCTTAGATGCCCTTGGGTCGTGGCATCTCAGCCACAGGCCAATCCCGCAAGTCAGGGATATTTAGCTAACAAAAAAAAAGATATACATATCTTGGAGAAAACTATACAAATACAAAAAGTTGAGTAGCTAGTTGTGTTTCTTAAGCCCATAGATTTTTTTAGCTCTAGTTTTGCACTCTTTGATATTCTTTTCATGACAAGCTTTAAGACCATTTTGAGCTAAACATTGTTTTGATTCATGTTTCAATGCGTCTGTTATGTTGTCATAGATTAGTCCAAAACCTGTAGAGAATGGACCATTTGTTGTGAAGCCATAGATGAATATTGTTTGTCTATCTGAAACATTGTATTTGTTTGCAAGTTCCTCTTTTATTTTTGGTCTGGAAATATTACCGCTTCCAGGATAGATAACTTTGATTTGGAACTGTCTTCTATGTAGATGCAAGTCATCCAAAAGATGGTGTGTGCAAACTGTGTAGCGTTTATTTGGGTCCAGTCGTGTTGTAGGTGGTTTTTCCGTGGTTTTCAAAGTTGACTATCTGAAATAGCATATAGAAAGAAAAAGGAAGAATAAGTTGTGTATGACAATGTAATTTTATGAGAATAAGAAGAAAAAATAGCAAGATGAAAAAAAATATACATAAGAAAAAAAGTGCATATGCGTGTATAAGGGTGAGCAAACAAATTTAATTAGTACAATTAGTTTAAATACATGTAATATGTAAAATAAATTGCTAGAAGTAAATGAGCAATAAAAATTGTTTAAAGTAAAGCAATAATACAAACAAAATGGATAAAATGTAGAAGTATATAGGGTGAGTAATTTTGGAAATGGATCAAATGTTGAAGTAGAAATGGCGAGTAATTACATAATGTATTGTTGTATATAGTTGTCTAAGTTTACAGGGTCAGTAATGACATAAGATAACATTTCTCACCCATCAAATTCCGAGTTTGAGTAGCAGTTCCAAGTGCTACTCTGTAATGTGTCCATCAATCTAGCAATGAAGAGTAATATAAGAACTATTTAATTTCCCTATTGCATGAAGATTTGAAAATGATAAAATCTAATCATATAGGTATAACATTTAAAGTTAAATATAAATAGAATGGAACTAATACAAGTAAAATATAATTGTTCAATAAATTAAAGTAAAATGAAATCAAGATATGAATATATAGTAAGAAGAAAACATATTATGTTGGATATAAACATATTCAATCCAAGTGTAATGAAAATAAGGACTACAAGATGTTTATATTGTAATGTGTATATATTAAGTATAAAATAAATGACATTGAATATAAACATAATGAAAAATAATAAAGTTATTAAAAACAATGTAAATCAATTACCAAATAGGAGATAGACTAATTAAATTTAAGTATAAATAAAATAGAAGTATTAAAAATAAAATATCATTTGACAACCAATAAAAATGAAATGAAATTAAGAATATATATATTTTATAGCAAAGCAACAAATATAACTAAATTGAAGCAACATTAATCATATTTATATGAGTATATATTAAATATACAAGATATGAATTTTGAAAGAAGCAGAATGAAATTAAAGAAATTGTTTGGAAAAATATAACTAATCTATAACACATAGTTTTTAATAAAAGTGCATAATACTAACATAAGTACAAATATTGTAAAATGTATAATATTCAATATTAGTAAAATAAATGGTAAACCAACATAAACTTTGCTAAATTTTAAACTAGCATAAATTATACTAACCTAAATTGTGTTATAAAAAGTATAGAGTTTGAATGTATAAAACTAACATAAATTAAAAATATTGTAAGGTGTATACGAATGTATACAAAGTAGGAAGTTCATAGATACATACCAGAAACTATAATCCAAAGTCAACATCTTACAACATATTATAATATGAGTAAAAAACAATTGCATACACCATTTAATCCAAAAATATTGCATTTTAAAATACAAAGTGTAAGTCTAGACTATTAACAACAATATACATTGATAACCTATCTTAAAATGAAATCTTAAAAGATATAATAAAATGTTGAAAAAAATTTATTATATAAGATATATTAAGAAAAATTGGGTAAAACTTTAAAAGTGTCATGGAAATTGGCTACAATAAAAAAGGAAATAAATTTTTAGTTGATTAATGATTTTTGTATTTTTAAAGAATATAATTTTAAGGGAGTTTTTATAATAATGTTTTTAATTGTAATCATAAAGATATTACAATTAAAATGATCATATTTGGTTCACTATTTTTATGAAGACCTCTTATATGTCTTGAAAAGAGAGGGTGTGAATAGTAGACTAAAGAACTTGATACATATTTTAGGTTAAATGATATAATTAAATGTATGATTTTTAAGATATGAATTTATTTTAAAGATGATGATGATGATGAAATTTAAAAATAATATATTTTAGTTTCATATATTATGGTAGATAAAAAATTTAATAATAATATTTGTATTTATGGATTACAAATTTATAAAATAATATTTGGTTGTTGTGAAATTCTATAATCAAATATAAGATTGTTAAGATATAGAATGATGAAGAAGAAGAAAATTTGGTTTATCAAAGCTTATAAAAGGTAAGGAAATTCTTGATTAACTTTTAAATTTTATTTTTATATGAAAACAAACTTTAAAATACTTGTTTTTTAATTACCATATTTTTTATTAACTATATATATATATATATATATATATATATTAACAAAGTAAATTTAATTAAATATAAAAATATTGATATATTAACAAAGTAAATTTAATTAAATATAAAAATATTTAATTATAGGATAGATTTGAAAATAAAGATATTTAATTCCAAAACAAATTACAAATATGAGATATCTAATCCAAGACAAACTACAAACTTTAAATTAAAGTTATATCATTCCAAGATGAATTACAAATGAAAAGGTAAAAAAAACACTATTTAATTTCAATACAAATTATAAATTTGAAAATAAGAATATTTGATTGCATGATAAATTACAAATTTAATGAAGATCTTTAAAATATTTGATTTCAGAATAAATTATAATTGCCAAAATAAAAATATTTAATTCCAAGGTAAGTCACAAATCTCCAAATAAAAATATTTTATTTCAAAAAAAATTACAAATGAAAAAATAAAGATTTAAAAATATTTAATTGTTAAACAAATTACAAATGTCAAAATAAATATATTTAATTCTGGAACAATCAATCTAAAAGTGATCCTATAACTTGAGGGATAGATTTCATAAGTTCGTAGAACCTTGCCTAGTTAAAAAAATCCTTATTCTTTATCATTAAATCCAATTTATTTGAAAACACTCTTATAAAATTGAACCATACCTAGTAAAATCACTCCTTATTTTTTATCATTAAATCTATTTGAAAACAAATTTTGATTAATTTATGTGTACATGAATTTATGGTTAAATCCAATCTACTTGAAAATAAATTTTGATTAACTTATGAATACATGAATTATAAAATCACTTATTTTGATTAACTTATATGTACAACCATTATAAAATTATTTAATATTTTATATAAATTAAACTAAATTAAACTTTAATTTATTTATATGTATAAAAGTTACAAAATTATTTAATATATTTTTTTTAAAACAACTGTATATCTTAAAATAATATCATAATCTTAGTCTTTTAAGATTTTTCATAAAATAATATCATAACCTTAGTTTTTTACGATATCAACACAAATATTTATAAATTTTATATATTTTTACTATTTGTTTTTAAGACTCTTCATCCATAATATTTCATAAACAAAAATATTTTTACTATTTTTATAAATTTTCATTGAATTTTCTCAATTTTTATATGTTTACTTACTTTACTTTTTCAATTTCTATATATTTACTTACTTTTTCAATTTATATATTATGTAATAATTATTTACTTTACATTTTCACTTTCAATTTATATTTATATATTATGTAATGATTATTTATTTATTTTTTAATACTTATTTCATTTTTTTCCATACAAAATACTTTTTTTAAGATATTATGTTATTATTAATATATTAATAATCTCTTCCACTTTATAACTCAGTCTCGATGTCAAGTAGCGGAAAAGAAAAATTTCCGGAATTCTGTGGAGAACAGCGGATTACTTTCTATCAAAAACTTGATCATGGAAAGGGATTTCAACCTCATCTTTTCTTCTGCTGAGAACTCGGGGGGAACTCATACTAGATCCAGTGATGGCTACTACAGAGATCTATTCTTCTCCAAAGATTTAGTTGATGTTAAACCTCCTCTGCTCATACCTACTTGGAGAAATGGCCGTGGTGGACATGAAGCTGTTGCTAGACGCCTTGACAGGGTTCTGGTCTCCGACGATCTACTTAGTAAAATCAGATTTTACAGGTCTTGGGTTGAATACCCATTTTTTTCCGACCACGCCCCAATTTTTTTGCAACTGGAATTAACACCGGGCTTCAAACTTTATCCCTTTAAGTTCAACGCTCACTTGATGAAGGTGATTTTAGAATTATTGTTTTTAAGGTGTGGCAAGATTCCATATTTCACACTGAGAGGAACGCTCAACGTAGGTTGATCTGGAAACTGCAAGTGTTAAAAAGATTTACAAAAAGCTGGCACTCGGAGAAGGTGAAATTTAACCAAGCAAAGTTGTTGGAATTGGAAACTGATATTAAGGAGAACTTACATCTGTTGGCAGGAGACCCATCAAATCAAGGAACAACATTATCTCTTAGTTGGCTGGAAAAGGAAAGAAATATCATTTTAAGGAAAGAAGAGGAATAATGGCAGTTGAGGAGTAGAGCCCTGTGGCTGGATAGTGGAGACAGAAACACTACTTTTCTTCCATAATCTTGCCAATCACAACAGAGTAAGAAAGCATATATGGGAGATTAATGGAGAAAACGGTGAACCTGTTACAAGCAGTGATGCTATTAAATCTGAAGCTGTCAATCATTTTAAAAAAAAATTTAAAGCTTCGACATGTACCAATATAGAGGAACATGTAAATCTGATTGAGCATTATCCAATAATGGTAAGATGAGGAAGAGGCAAGGTTACTGTACAAACCGGTTACTATGAAGGAACTAAAATTGGTACTCTTCCACCTCAAAAAATAAAAGAGCCCGGGTCCGGACGGGTGGAGGGTCGAATTTTTCATTTATTTTTTTGATTTGGTAGGGTAGGACCTTTTAGCGATGGTTGAAGATTTGAGAACTTTAGAATTGATTGTGGGAGGTCTCAATTCTACGTTTCTGACACTAATCCCTAAAGTTAACAAACCTTCTTCTTTTACGATTTTCGCCCTATCTCTCTGTGCAACTTGTGTTACAAGATTATTTCTAAGATTTTAGCTAACCGCATTAAACCTTTTCTATCCAGATACATTTCTTGTGAACAGGTGGGATTTCTAAAAGGTAGGCGCATTCAAGATGCTATTGCCACTGCTCACAAAAGTCTTCATAGTATCAAAAAAAAAATTGAAATCGCTCGTTCTTAAGTTGGATTTAAGGAAAGCCTATGATTGTGTAGATTGGGGCTTTCTTAGAATGATTCTTCCTAAAACAGGTTTGGGGATCCACATGACTAAATGGATAATGTCTTGTATTACTTCCTCCTCCTTTGCGGTACTCATCAATGGGGAGGCTATTGATTTCTTCATAAGTGGCAGGGGTGTCAGGCAGAGATGCCCTTTGTCTCCTCTTCTCTTCATACTTGTTATGGAAGGTCTCAGTGGTTTACTAAAGCACAGCTTGGAGGAAGGGCTTATTTGACGGGTTAAGATTTTCAGGTTGACAAAAATTCTACATCTCTTATTTGTAGACGATGTCCTCATATTGTCCAAGGCTAGCCTGACTGAATGGAAAGTGATAGTCAGTAACATCAACCTATTCTGCTAAGCAATCAGGGTTATCGGTGAACAATAACAAGCCCACAATCCATTTTGAAGGACTCACAACTGATGATTTAAACCCATATAAAATCCTCTTGCCTTACAATTTTAGCGATCTTGCTATGGGCTTCCGCTATCTTGGCTACTTTCTCAAAACTGGTGTCCATCGAGTTGCTGACTGGGACTGGCTGATTAATAAATTTTCCAACAAAATCGATTCCTGCTGCAACAAATATTTATCACTTGGAGGGAGACTTATTCTGGTAAAAACTGTTTTGGAGGGTCTAAGTGTGTATTGGATGTCATTGGAGGCTCTGCCCTGCTCTGTTTTAAATAAAATCATATCTTTGATGTTCCAATTCCTTTGGAACGGACAGTCAAACAAGCACCGACTTCATCTTTGCAGTTGAGAAGTCCTCTCCAGGCCCAAAAAAAAACGGGGGGTGGGGCTTATGCAACCTACCTCACTTCAATTTTGCTCTGAACGTCATTACTTTGTGGAGGGTATTAACACAGAACAACATATGGCAGCAAGTCATTAGGGACAAATACCTACATAAAAGAACTTTGATCCACTGGATCAGACAACCTTTTCTTTATAATAATAAAATTTAAAAGATTTGGGCGAGCCTCATTCGCACGCTTCCAGCCATTAATCACTGGCTTGCTTGGTGCCCCGGAACAGGTCAACAAATAATGATCGGTAGAGACAAGATTATAGGACTTGGCAGCGTCTCTTTTCTCTCTGAAGGTCTCGTAGAAGGCCTTAAACATAAACAGATCACATCGATCTCACATGTTGCACTTTCAAAGAACCCACTCACCTTTGCAGAGGTTTGGCGAAGCGACAAGGAGCTGGAATTGACTGGTGATTTTTATCTTGAGTGGGAAACATACATCAAGGCGTTGTGTGAGGCAGGGATCACTCTCCATGAAGAATCAAACGATGAAATACTTTGGACAGGTGGTGACGCATCTGGTAAGGTGACAGTGAAGAACTTCTACAATGCCTTACTTTCTACACATGAGTTACCGAATTGGAGCGGCTGGAAGGTTCAAGCCTGGAAATGGAGAATTCAACTAAAAATCACCCTATTCTTTTGGCTGGCAACAGAAAACAAAGTCCTTACGTGGGATGTACTGCAGAGAAAGGGCTGGAAGGGGCCGAGCATGTGCACTCTGTGCAGAGTTTCCGGTGAAGACATAAACCATTTATTGATACACTGCATTTTCACAAAAAAGGTCTGGGCAATCTGCACTTATTTTCTCCAAGTTAGAAGCTCATGGCGCGGATTAAACCTCAACGACTGCATGGAATCGTGGCTGTCATGCAAGGTTGTCTCCAAAAAACTTCCAATCATTCTGAGTTGGTACACTTGGATTGAACGCAACAAGTCATTATTTTAAGAAAAGACTCCCTCTGCGTGGACTGTGGCATACAAGACTTTAGGTGCCCTTACAATTTCAACTACAGTTAATAAATCCCAGATTTTAAGACGGAGTCCAGTTAATCGAGTACCCAGATACTCATTGGCCTTTTCTGACGGAGCATCTATAGCAGGGGTTTCTGGCTATGGGGCTAAATCCCAGATTTTAAGACGGAGTCCAGTTAATCGAGTACCGAGATACTCATTGGCCTTTTTTGGCCTTTTTTGACGGAGCATCTATAGCAGGGGTTTCTGGCTATGGGGCAGGGGGAACAATAATAACAGTGAAAGGCATTATGATCAGGTGGCTTTTTAACTGTGGTGCAGGAACAAATAACAAAGCTGAATTGGTGGCAGTGTGGACATCCTTAACCATTGCAAAAATATTGAAAATACAAAATACTCAAGTTCTAGGTGATTCTAAAATTGTTATTGAATCATAAGGACAGTCTTCAAGCTACCAATATTAAAGGGTGGAAGCGGAGGATACGTAGGATGGCATCTACTTTTCGAGGAATCGACTTCCAACACATATTCAGAGAATCCAACATAGAAACCCGGTTAATCCAACATAGAAACCCGGTTATCTAAGCAGGCACTTGCAGCCCCTAAAGGGAGACTATCTTTCTACTATTGGGATGGAAAGATGATGACTGGTCCCACTCATCATATCCAAATATTTTAATTATTTTAGTTTTCTTTGGCACTCTTAATTGTCATGTTTTTTTTATAGAGTCTTTGGATTCGGCTTCCTTCTTAATAGCTCCAGCAACATTCTTCTTAGTTATCGAACCTCTTATTTGTCCATTTGGTAATTCTGCGTAATCACTATTGACAGTTTGAGCTGGAATTGTTTTTCTCATTAGTTCTAGCATTTATTGACTTAAGGTCTTAGCGATGTAAGTTTATATTTCTAATATAATGTGTAATTTTCTTCTGGAAAAGAAGTACCGGAAAATAAATAAATAAGTAAGTAAAGGTGATGCATGCGTCATTAGCAACTTCTAGTTGGGATTTATTGTCGCTGTGTCTTCCGTCTAATTCAAGGCAGTCAAGGAATCAAAACACATCCAATGAATTTTAGCTGTGATCTTGCAAACAAGAAATTAGCATTTGAATAAAATGCTATGACTATGTTACCAGAAATGGGGAACTGGAAATGGAAAGAGGCTTTGCACATAAGAAACGAGGGGACTCAGGGATACTCTGGAGGTGACAATGAGAGAAGAAAAGTACGACCTTGCAAGAGTAGATTGAATGGAAGTTTTAAAACGTACACTAAATGTATCCAAACAATATAGACTAATTCTACTCTGATGGGTGGAAATCTTACGACAAACTTTCATTAATTTTTTTAATCTGCTTAGTGCGAAGCACCTAAGTCGTGAATGATAATAATATATCTTTCTAAGAAATAATGGAAACAATTAGTGGAATAATTGATTGGTTTGTTAAGTCTTTGAATTATTTATAATACATTTCATATAAGAAATAATGGAAACAATTAGTGGAATAATTGATTGGTTTGTTAAGTCTTTGAATTATTTATAATACATCATGTATGATATGATAGTGAAATTGATTATGATAAATCTCTAAACCACAAGTATACAATATACCTTAGAGAGTTTCTATTCATGTGGGCTTTTATTCTCGTTCGAGACAATAATAAAACAACATATCAAACATCACAATCTTATATTATTCTTTTCAGTTTGCAGGCCATGGTTACTTGAATGAATGGCCAAAGTGACAAGAAGTGAAGTAAAGTAAAGTATTAGAAGAGAATAAGACATGAAGTAACGTACTAGGAGATAATATGAAGCTATATCGAAGCAGAGGAATAACGTTTTTAGAGTTTGCACAGAGATATGGGAGCGGCAGGACCAGTATCCATGTCTTCCTCCAATGATATTTTGGGGGAGCCCAGCAAAACCAGGACCAGATGATATTTCAGGGGAGCCCAGACTATGTGCGTGTTTTTCCTATTTCAAATGGATACATAATCTCAGATATTTTAATGAGACAAGCAAGATAAAAGTGACAGTGTATTTTCCATCCTAGATGTTTGAAAAAATGAAGCACATAGAAATGTATTTCTTTAGAATTGTTGTCTATGAGTTTTGAGTAAGACACTTCCATTGAGCACTTCACAAAGATCACACACCAAAGAAGTTCTAAAGCATGCATAAATGGTATGAATATCTAATTAAAGAGAGAAAGAGTAGGAACATAGCAAAAAAAGGTAAGAAATTTACATGTACATGGAAGACAAAAATAATGAAGAAACCTAAGAAATTTACTTGTATATGGAAGACAAAAATAATGAAGAAACACAATTGATTTACACATGCGTCAGAGTTGAGAAGACCACAATTGATTCAAACCCGCCATGCAACCATTTTCGCATACAGGAAAGCAAATAAAATTTCACATTCATGAAAACAAAGAAAGAAGTCCAGGAGACTGCGTTAAATCCATGGAAAGAGAAGGTTGTCGTGTGATACACTCAACCCCCATCTCGTAATTGTCCAATGCATTCAAAAGCCGCCAGCTAGTTATCAGGATTTAATGCGGAGCTAGAACGAGTAAATTTGCCTTCCGATGCACTCAACCTCCATGTTTGTCTGAGTAAATGTGGCTTATGATGCACTCAACCTCGAGCAGGTAGATGGAACCCTGAGAAACCACGAAATAAGGTGCACAAAGAGCGGTGGAGGTAAGTTGTAGAAAATGAAGAGCGGTGGAGGTAGCGGTGGAGTTATGGGGCAGAGATATTTGTAGGAATTTTTTGGACACCAACCTGTACAAAAATAACCAACCTGTACATTGCCCCCTGCTTAACCATAAAGTTAACCTGTAAGTTTAAACTTAACATGAGATGCTTAACCTTGACTGCTTGGTTTTGAACGTGCATTGCCTTTGTACCACCGACAACAAAATAAACGTTGGATTTAACAGATGCCGAAGGAACCCAACAACAACAATTTGATTGTTACTTGATTTGTGTGTAGATGGTTTAATTGTAAAAAAACCAAAAAAGATGGTTTTAGAAAACCTTTCAACTAATTGACAAATTTTCTACAAAACCTAACACTAAAATATGTCTTCTGCATAATTAATTGTAGTATTTTAATAAAAAATAGATTTTTTTCTTTTTCTATAAATAAGAATTTGTGTAGTATTTTAATAAAAATAGATTTTTTTCTTTATCTATGAATTTATGTAATATTTTAATAAAAATAGATATTTTTTCCTTTTCTACTAATTTGAAATTGAATCAGTCCATCCATTAATCAATAAGAGGAGATGTCACTCTTTTTAACTACCCAACACTAAAAATTATACATTAAAAACTAACTTTCACAATTAATGCAAAATAAGAGGAAATGCCACTCTTTTTAACTGCCCACCACTAAAAATCATCAAGATTTGTTGAGATTTATATATTAAAAATTAACTTTCACAATTAATGCAAAATAACACATAATGAGAGAATAACTATATCAAAACTCTAAAATCCAAGTTCCCAAACTTTTAATTATGCTCTATTGCTACCGTGGTGAGTTCTAAAGTCCGAGTTACCAAACTGGTAATTATGCTATATTGCCATTATTGCCGTGGGGAGTTCTAGAGTGCAACTTCCCAAACTCTTAACTCGTTTTCATATAAAGAAAAAACAAATTTTGGAGGCTCTGCCGTAGGATGAGTATCTTATAGACATCTTGACATCTTCTTTGTTTTTACTTCGGTGAAATAATAACACTGGGACTCTTCGGGACTCCAACTTTGGCAGACATGAGATAATGGCAAAACAAAGTGAGAGCCATACCTTGGTGAATGCAAGGAGCTCTCCGTATGAAATAATATTTTTGTGATGCAAGGGGCTCTCAACATTAAATGAAAATGAATTTTTGTGATTCCATCTTCTAAAAATTTATGATTTGTTATGACTGTTTGTTGATTTGTTTTAAAAAGAAAATTTTAAAATTAGAAAGGAGAGACGGTGAGGAAAATATTTGAATTTTTAATAATAATACTGTAAAGTTAATCATCAAATTGGTATATAAGGTATGGATGTGTTATATTATATAACACACACTATGTGTTATATAATATAACACATACTATGTGTTATATAACTTTCTTGTTTGTGGGACAAAGAAATCTTTTCACCCAATAATTTGATTACTAAAATTTACAAAGATATACATATCCTACCCCTCTACCTTTAAATCTAAAAATATAGTTTTTAGAACCTATATACATACCCTACCCCTCTACCTTTAAATATAAGAAAATGGTTTCTAGAACCTAAGAATATAGTTTATGGTTGAAAGAAAAAAACCTGAAAATAACTTATAGAGATCTCAGCACAAATGTGCATAGTTATAATTATAACTATGCTAGAGGGCAACATTTTGAATTGCGATTTAGGATATGGTTGGTTGGAGAACGTATGAGCTTTTTTGTTTGGGAGTGTTAATTTCTACTTCTGTTGTAGGTTGAAGTTTTCTATTTAGGATATTGTTGGTTGGAGAACATATAAGTTTTTTTGTTTAGGAGTGTTAATTTCTACTTCTGCTGTAGGTTGAAGTTTTCTATATTTATAAACAGGGAACACTTTCCCACCTTTTTGTCTCATTGTTAATTTCAATTTCTATTTCTGTTTGTCTCATTGTTAATTTCTATTTCTGTTGTAGGTTAGAGCTCTCTACTTACAAACAGGGAACACTTGGACCACCAAAAGCACCAACAAATTAAGATCTTTTTGTGAATAGTCCTGTCAAGCTTGTAAAGCTCGTTTTTTAATCAGTGATCTTCGTATGGAGAATTTATTGACAAAAACCAGTTTCAAGTTTCCCTGTTGAACCAGTGATTCTGCTCAAGAAGCTTATTAAGTAAGCATATCATTAAAGGTCTTCCACAACTCTATGTTTCAACGCTTACTATTCAGGACTTAAGGTATCATGGATCCCACAACTCTATGTTTCAACGCTTACTCTTCAGGACTTAAGGTATCATGGATCAAGACTATTAAATGACGACGATGTGACAAAGGTAGCATTCAGACAAGGGACATGTTCAGGTAAATCATGAGAGAACTTGGGTGGAAATAATGACGTGGGTGTTGAACATGATGTTTATGGATTAGAAAACTTATCTAAATTGAAATTCAGAGATAATGAAGGGTTCTCTACTAGATAATGAAATTATGAAAGATTTAACCAAATCAAAGGGGTGCCATGTCATAGAAAATCAATCAAATTACACAGTAATTGAGTTAATCCTAAAATCAAATTCAAAATCAATCAAATTAATTAATTCTAAAATCAAATTCAATGATCAGTAATTGAGTTGATCCTAAAATCAATTTCAATGATCAGGCAATCAAATTCAATGATCAGTAATTGAGTTGATCCTAAAATCAATTTCAATGATCAGGCAGTGTAGTATAAGATATAGGCAGTGTAGTATAAGATATAGAGGAAACAGTAACTCGACCAGATTACCTAGGTGAAGCCTAGGTTCAAATCCGACTAATTGCTATTGCACTACCTTGGAAACAACATTTCAAGAAGGGGTCATCTTATAGGTCATCTTATAATTTGGAAGGGCATCTTCATGATGAAACTTGGGAAAACATTTCAAGAAGGGGTCATCTTATAATTTGGAAGGGCATCTTCATAATGAAACTTGGGAAATTAGATATATCTTGGATGTTAAAACAAGGAAATTAAGGGAAATCGTTTTTTCGTATAAGTTAAAACAAATTCACTCCTAGCATATTGGGGAAACCTTGAATCTAGCAAGTACTGATAATAAGCAAATACCACTAACAAGCCTTTGTAGCATACTAGAACAAACTGGCCATAACAAGCCCTTGTAACATAAATCAAAATGATCATTATATCGGCATCGTTGTGCTGATGCTGAAAGAAAACTCCTAGTATATATTCAGTAATCCAGGCCCAAACTAGGGCATAAATCGTGATGAAATTCAAGTACCGTGGAGAGTAGCTCCTCTCTTGTGCGCCAAAAATGCAAGCATCAAGCGTCAATAGAAAGAATGATCTATGGGAAAATTGTGAGATTGGGAGAATCATTCAAAGAATTCTGAGGCGACTATACATGATATCACAGAGTCGAGGGCAAAACATGGGCATAAGAAAAAATCTATCATTTAACTTTTTAATATGGAGTATTTCCCCTATAGGCTAAATTTTGTCCCTGAAACTCCCCTTGTGCATAAAATGTTGAAACATAACTGAATCAATTTTGTACATGAATTGAGATGAACTAAGTGTGATCAACTATACAACATGAAAAGAAGGAGGTAACTAATGGTAACAAGTCAATAAAATCAATGAACAGTTGTAGTCTACATTAAGAGAAAAGATACATGGCTTGCATCCAAATTTTCCCAAGACAACGGAAAAACCCATATAAACACACAAATCCAGTCATCATCAGTATCTCTGTTCTCCATAATTTGCACGATATGGGTTCTGCAACCTACCCAGAACGGCATGCTACAATATAATACAACATTCTACAACAGTATACACATGTGCACGAAGTACACAACTTCTGAAAATCTCAGCTTGGGCTGATACAATAACTCAAGTATTTCAACTCCTTTAAATCAAACAATAAAGGGAAGAGAAGCTCACACATTATTCCACTTTTTGAAAATTTCCAAGTGCAAGAACTCTCAAATCTAGTTTTGATGCACAATCAGCAGATCTGGCATGTCAATCACTGATAGATATGTGAACCCAAACCCTTGAATGTCCTGCATTCCAATTACATAGACATCTTTAATCCCTTGAATGTCCTGCATGCCATCACTTAGACATTTTTAATCAATTGAATGTCCTATTATTCAATATAATCTAGTCATAAGAATCAATAGACATTGTATGAATATGTGTGTGTTTGAAGTTAATAATTTTGGTACTTCTCTCGCAATATAGAAAGACCTGAATTTGTCTATTGGCAAGAAATTAGTCTTTGACCATGTGAGAATAAGAAGTGTATACTAACAGACAGTGCGAGCTATATCCCAAAATGTTATAACCCTAATAGACAAGAAATTGGTCTTTGCCCATGTGAGGATAGGAATTGTATACTCAGAGGCAGTGCTCTATATCTCAAAATGTTATAACCCTTCATTTTTCCTTTGGTTGGTATCACCACACAGCAAGCTATTTGTGCTCTGTTAGAGTTAGTATAAATCTCTATTGGACACACCTCAATAAACAATTTTTTTTGAACAAAAACGACCAGAGCACGATTAGAGTGTTAGAAGATCACCTTCAAAGTATGGAAGTGTTGGTATGTGTACAGCACATGATTGAAGTTTTTATTGAAGCAGAGCAATTGATGGAGCCTTCCACTATCAACTCTGTTGCTTCTTTAAGCTGTTTGACATTAGGGCCAACTCCTTTCCTTTGATAGAAAGGGTTTCGAATCTCTCCAAGATATTTGGGACCACAGAAATACAACGGATAGCCATGGATACTCCTGATACCTTGTATGAGACTAAGAACAAATGTGTTTCCTTGGCTGACAATAATACATTTCTAAATACCACAATAAAAACAAAGAAAATATTAGATCTAAAGTCTCACACACAGGGCATGGACATCATGCTACAAATTTAAGTTTGAAGAAAATAAAAATCCCTGTTTGTGAAATTAAAAAAGACGCTAATACTCACAACCACATTTGTTCCCTCTGAGAGGAACTCCTTTAATTTCAGGAAGATTAATGAAAGTTGAGCCGCATTTGGATGTGATGGTTTTTTCTGTTCCTAAAACAAAGAAATGCAAAATTCATTTAGATAGCTGTTTTAAAATAATAGTACTCTCTAATCTACAGTCCATGTAGGTATACCCACCTTGTTAATGAGGTCCAAAAGCTGAGATATGTCCTTGATAAGGCCATCTCCGCCAACAACAACAGCTGTCCGTATGTTGTTAGAAAGATCTGACACCGTTGGAACGCTGGATGAGGGAGAGGACATTCGCTGAAGGATGATGGTCAACATTTTTTCGAGATTTAAAGGAGTCGTCTTCCCAACAATACCATTATCAGCGGATGCAAGTGTACAAGCATTGGCTTGAGCACAGGAATAGAGGGTAGCTGATGGGGTATTGGGTTTCTCTGGTGATCCCTGTGGGAAGGGGATTGGCATTAACAGTGGCAGAATATGGGCACTCTCACAAGAACCAGACCTGCAAGAGAATATGCATCATTTCATTCTTAGCTGCAGCTGTTATTCTTCCCCATTGTTGCTCCGCCTGAATCAATCACTCGCTGCAGCCGTTACTCTTCTCCATCGTTGCTCAGCCTGAATCAATCACTCGCTTCAGCGGTTGTTCTTCTCCATTGTTGCTCAGCCTGAATCGATCACTCGCTTCAGCTCATCTATAAGACCAGAATCCAAAGATAATTAGGGCACTTTCAGTTGATTGGGCGTTACGTTGCATCAAAAACAGTTGTTTCCACTCTATCCCATTGACCGATTCTCTACGTTGCATCAAGACAGCTGTATGGATGCAGCTCCATTGCCCTCAACTTTCCAGGTGGAGGCAGATACAGGCATGAACGTCCCATCGACTCGAGAATCTCGATAAAATAAAAGTGATGAGAATAAGGTTCACTTTCGCTCTTGGTATTCAATATTCATTGGCTGTTTGAGTATTTATTAACGTATTTGAAATTTTCACTTGCTCCAATAATATAATTTTTTAGAATTTTTAAGTCATTATACTAAACATAGGGTAGGTAAAAGAAAAATTCAACAAATACTTAATAGGTTTTTTTTTTAAATTAGTGTACCATCAAAAAGAGAAAGGTAAAGGATAAAAGGTGTTTTGGAACTTAACTGTTAAATAAATAGATTTTAAGATGTTATATATATATATATATATATATATTATTTTTATTTATTTTATTTAAATAATGGTGATAAGTTAATTTGCTAATAGTAATTAATGTTAATAGTAATTAATGTTAGTTTTTTTTAGTTGAAGAGGTACTTCACATGTGTGTGGAAGTTACCTTGTATCTACACTACCTAATCTACTAGACACTTGACTTTGTAATGGGTTTTATAAAGTTGTGATAAAGTAGTGATTTTTTTAATAAAGTGTACCTTATAATATTAAAGTGATTTTATTTTGCACTTATGTTATAAAGTGAAAATGTATTTTAATATTTTAAGTGATTTATTTTGTAGGAAATGAATCATGACCCTTGATCTTGTAAATGCAAGATTAGATCTTGGTCATTAGATCTATGGTTGGAGAAGGTGAAGGGTGGCTTTCAGATTATAAGAGAATGCATTGGGTAGTGTGCAAGACACATTGAGCAGAAGTTTGAGAGATTTCTGGGTAAGCTTGAGAGGGAAGTTAGGGCAGCAAAGAGGACGCATTTCCCAAAAGATATTGGGCACAAATCCCAAGGGAATATTTTTGTTTGAGTGTTGAGTTATTTTTCTCATGTTGGAGGCTGTACTGTACATATCCGTACAACAAGGGGAAGAGGACACGGAAATTGAGGCAAGGTTGGAACAATTTTCGAGGTTGTTTTGAGTGTTTTTCGTGCTATTGGGCCGTACAGATCAGTCTGTACAACAGAGTGTGGGCACAATTTTCGAGGTGCGGATTTATGGGCAAGTCGTACAGCAGTACAGACTTGGCACATTTTTCGAGGTAAAAATATTTGGAACAGTTTTGGTTGTTGTAAGGTATTTTTCTCTTGGCTGGAAATTGTATTATTGTTGTTGATATGTGCTTTCCTGAAGCTAAATAATAAATCTCTCTCTCTCTCTCTCTCTCTCTCTCTCTCATTGGGTTTCCCCACATTGGGGTTTTCCTTGGCATTACCTAAATTTCTGAGTTTTTCTGAGTTGAATGATTGTTGTTCATTATGTTTATTACGCTACAAAATTACTTAGCAATGTGTATTTTTGTTTATGATAATTTCATAAATGTGGGTTTAGACATTTCAGAGTTCATAGAAAACAATTATCTCTAGGTTACTAAGTGTATGACGTAATTATTTACTTGTTGATTTTGTCATTTAAATTTTTACATGGTATCAGAGCTTGGGCTCTGAGTGACAGTGCACAATTTGGGCAAGGGTTGAAGGGGGAAATTTGTTGTTTGTTTTTCCTTTGAATAGTGAAAGGGAATATGGTTGCATGTATTAGATTTGAGAATCGATTGGATGACATTTCCAACTATTTGCAGTGGAAGGTTCAGATGTCAGTGGTTCTCAAGGAGAACAAGATTTGGAACTATGTCAGTTTTGTTGTTGTGGCTCCAACAACAGATCCTACTGCTTTGGATTTGCATGAAGTAAAGGAGGCCAAAGCTCAGAGGATTATTCTGGATGGGGTGAAGGACCACCTTATTCCACACTTGGTTGAGAAGAAGACAACCCAAGAGATGTGTAATGTCCCCCACCTCTTAGAGAGGTGAGGAGGAGACTAAGTGGCCTGGGCACCCCCACTAGGTCATAGTCTCACACTGAAGGGGGGGAAAAGTCAAGAAGTTAAAAGTTATATTTTTAAGTTGACTTAAGAAAGAGTAAGGATAAAGGAGTAATAGATAACTCAACAGAAGAATAGAAGATTAACCCTGGGAGTTAACCTAACTCAACAGAGAATTAGAAGGAAAAGTATAAGTAAGAGGCTGGGGTGCACCTATTACTCATTAGGAAAAGCATAAGTAAGAGGTCAAAAGTACCTATTACTCATTTTCGTTTTGGATTAGCATTTGCTATTGCTCTGAGCATCTGGGCCAGGGTTTTGCCGCATTAAAACCCTGGGACAACCTCCAGAAATATCCACTCACCTTGTTCCATGTACGTGGTCTCAAAGGATGCAGACTCCTCCACTCATCTCTAGCCTCAAAAATAGCGATCGAGGAGGTCTCGAGATCCAAATTTTATCCCTTGAGGGCCTAGCCATTCCGGAAGGGCCAAGCTCTTTGTTTGGTGTAAGGGCTTTAGACCATCACTTTGAGGGATACTGGAGGGCTACTTTCATCATTCTACATTTGAATCAGATTGACTGGAGCCATAGGGGACATCCGTGATTCAAAGAAAAACTTAGATCTAGGGAGATTTGTTTGAGATCCGAGCCCGAAACTTCTACCATGGGATTCTCATAGCCCGACCTATATTCTCGGAGAGTTTCAAATCATTTGGAAGCCTCCTTCATCGTAATGAACCCGCTAGGGTTTCAAATTAATCCAAAGCACTTACATTCAGTGGAGTTTTCAGATCTACAACGATTGAGAGGATCTTGGAGATTCTAAGTATCCGGTTGTTCTACCATCTCGCATCTATATTCTTGGAGAGTTTGCATCATTTGGAGATTCTCTCATCGGTCAAACCAAAATTAGGGTTTCACCATCCAAAGGAGCACACCATTCGAGAATTCAGATTCACGGTTCGAGAGTGGATTTGGGAATTTGGACATCCTGGTTTCCTTTTCGCGAAATGCTTGATCCATCATTTGGCATATTTCTCGATGATTGGACACTTTGGTAGCAGGACCGAATTATCTAGGATTTCAAAGATTCCAGCAGGATGTGGCACTTTCCACCTTGGAGGTTGAGCATTAGCATGTTTCTGCATCTACTTGATTTAGTCTCATTGTATATCCAACCTTTGAGGCCCATTTTGTTTTGTCGGGAGCATTTTGTAGCTCATATCTATTGCTTGTACTACTATCTGAGGTTTATGCCGACGAATTCATCTATTGTATCATCTTACATTGCTCATAATAAAAGGTCAGATCTTTGCTTGTGCTTCTACATCTTGAATATATTGTGATCTCCATGTGTTGATGAATCTTGTATACACTTAAAAACTCAATAAATTAGTAGTAGTTAGTGATTCCAAGAAAGAATTTGGCTTGGGATCATTACAAGATGTGGGATGCACTTAAGAACTTATTTGAGGCGAAGAATGAAAACTGGAAGATGGCCTTGAAGGATAAGTTGCATGATACCAAGATGGGTAATGGGGAGAGTGTGTCTTCTTATCTTACCCGGGTAGCTCAAGTGAAAGATGAGTTAGTTGCATTTGGGGAGGTCATATCGGATTCAGAGTTGGTGAGGATAGCCTTGAAAGTCTTCACCAAGGAATGGGAAGTCTTCGTGAAGTGTGTGGTGGGTCATGAGCATATTCCAGATTGGAGCAGACTGTGGGACGATTTCACTCAGGAGGAGATCCGGGAAGGATCTCAGAGAAGTGGACAGAAGACATATGGAGTTGATGAGAATGTTGTTCTTCCTACAAAGAGCAAGAAGAAAGGAAGTTTTGGGAGGGACTTGAGTGAAGTCATATGTTATTGTTGTAACCAGTTGGGGCACCTTGCTTCTCATTTTCCTGAGAGGAAGATAAGAAGGAATAGGAGGGGCTTGAGACAGTTGCTACAACAGCCATGGAGGACTTTGCTTCCAAATATGACAGAGAATTTTCTTTGGTTACTTTAGTATCCAGTGTCGGTAGTGGAGGATTTGGGGGTGATATCAGATAGATTGTTGACAGTGGAGCCTCTTGTCAGTACATGATGGGAATCTGGTGATTATTCCTTATTATCATTGAGATAAGTCCTGATCGACTGGTGGAGAGTGAAGGTGGTATGGCGCGAGTTGTACGTGGAGTTGGAAAGGTTATATTCCGACTCGAGTATGGAGGATTCCTAGAGCTTGATGGAGTTCTCCTTGTTTTGGGGTTGAGGGTTAATTTGATTTGAGTCTCAGCCTTGGAGGATGTTGGATATTGTACATTATTCAAGAGGGGACATGTATTTATCTATAGGGAGGGAGCGGACCCAGTTGAGCCACAATTGATTGGTGATCGGGTGGACAAGTTGTACATGTTGCAAGGACAACCTTCAGGATATGATTCATCGTAAGATGAGGAGCAGGAGGCTCCTGGGACTGCGGTGGCCCCAAGGATTCAGTCTTGCATTCCAAGAGAAGAGAGGGAGTCTCTTCTGAGCACCGATGGGAGGCTCATCTGGTGTGCTCGAACCGATGCTCAGGGTGGAGTGGATTCTCCTAGGAGCTCAAGATTCAGAGTGGTTGTCGGGAGAAGATCTTCTAGTTTGAGTTATGTGCAGGTGTTGAGGATGGTTCCAGGTTAGGAGGGAGCTCCTACTGAGCACAGTGTGATGGGACCAGATGATGGAGATGGCAACGAGTACATCCCTCGCTAAGAGGGAGTGTTATCTTTTTAGCTCGGGAGGTACCTTGCATGTGTGTCTTGTATGCGGAAGTTATCTTGTACCTACACTACTAGACACTTGACTTTGTAATGGTTTTTTATAAAATTGTGATAAAGTGGTTCTTTTATTAAAGTGTACCTTCTAATATTAAAGTGACTTTATTTCATAAAGTGCACTTATGTTATAAAGTGAAAATGTACTTTAATATTTTAAGTGATTTATTTTGGAGGGAATGAATCATGGTCATTGATCTTGTAAAGGCAAGAATAGATCTTGGCCATTAGATCTAGGGTTGGAGAAGGTGAATGGTCACTTTCAAATTATAAGAGGCTGCATTGGGTATTGTGCAAGACATGTTGAGGAGGCGTTTGAGAGATTTTTGAGTAAGGTTGAGAGATGGAAGTTAGGGCAGCAAAGAGTGTGCATTTCCCAAGAGATATTGGGCACAAATCCCAAGGGAATATTTATCTCTGAGTGCTAAGTTATTTTTATGTCGTTGGAGGTCGTATTGTATGGATTCGTACAGTTCGTACAACAAGGGGAAGAGGGCAAGAAAATTGAGGCAAGGTTGGCACAATTTTCGAGGTTGTTTTGAGTGTTTTTCATGCTATTGGGTTGTACATACCAGTTCATACAATAGAGTGTGGGCACACTTTTCAAGGTGCAGATTTTTGGGGAAGTTGTACAACAGTACAGACTTGGTACATTTTTCGAGGCAAAAATATTTGGGACAATTTTGGGTGTTGTAAGGTATTTTTTTCTTGGCTGGAAATTGTATTATTACTGCTGATATGTACTTTCTTGAAGTTGAATAATAAATCTCTCTCTCTCATTGGGTTTCCCCACATTAGGGTTTTCCTTGGCATTGCCTAAATTTCTGAGTTTTTCTGAGATGAATGGTTGTTGTTCATTGTTTTTATTCCGCTGCTTAATTCCTTAGCAATGTGTATTTATGCTTATGGTAATTTCACAAATGTGGGTTTAGACATTTCAGAGTTCATAAAAGATAGTTATCTTTAGGTTGCTAAGTGTATGACCAAATTATTTAATTGTTGATTTTGTCATTTAAATTTCTACAATTAATTATGGTAATATTTATTACCGGTTAACGAGTGAGGTTTTGTCACCTTAAAAAAACATTATGCTTTATATTTCCAAGTTGTAGGAATTTTTCTTGAATTTCACTGATTATTTTATTGTCGTAGTCTAAACGTTCTACGAAATTATTCTTTTTCGACAATATTTTTTGGGGACATTTGCCTTAAATTTGGCGAGAAATTGTTAGATCCTCAGATTTGAGTTATTATTTTTGTACAATTCGAGTGCCCCAAGGGTTTTTCAACATGCTGAATCCATTTTTGCATTCAGAAATGGATTTTAAACAACAACAAAAAAGTGATTTCGTGCAAATTGGTATCGTCGGATTCTGGCGAAAAAAAGTCATTTCGTAGAACAGTTAGACAACGCCTTATTTTATTGAGAGTTTCGAAATCTTAACAATTCTAGCAAATTATTTTATTTAGACTTTAGAAGTCTTGACGATTCTAGCAATTCATATTTGTGTGGGTATGTGAAATTGTCCTTATACACGATGAGAGGTTTTTAATTGAATTTTCTTATTATTCTCTTGAGTCTTAAGTTGATGTGTCTATATTCTTGATCTTCATATCCATGTGGCATCGCTCTAATATGTAAGGTCGTAGGCTAAACTTTTTATGTTTTGACTCTTTTTCGATCAATTTTACTTGAAATTCGGTGAGAAATTATTGGATATGTAGATTTGAGTGGTTAAGTGTGTATAATCTGAGTGCCCCAAGAGTTGTTTAGCACATTGAACCCATTTATGCATTGAGAAATGCAACTAAAAATGTATAGACAACACCATATGTAAAACCATAGACAAAATTCCATGTGATACCGATAATGATGCAAGTATATGTTTATTATATAAAAATGCACAACTATAAACCATGGAAATAACAAAATATCAAGAAAGCATAACACTATGCTTTATTATAACTAAAACAAGTCATAAACCATTATAGGGTTATTATGCACATTACATCATAATCTTAGAAATGTCATTCGTTGGTACATAGGTTAAATATGTTCATATTTATCATATCCTATTTTACATAGGCTTAAAGCCTTCCTTTTCAAATATTGTGAGTCCTTGGAGTCTTCCCAAATTCGCAATCCCCCTTACTTGGATCCTTCCAAGGATCCTCTCAATTTTCCATGAATCGTGTACCTCTCTAATAAACCTAATTTGCCCACTATTAAGCTACTTAAAGTTCCCTTCAAATGAACTTGAATGCTCCATTCATAGTCTCTGAACTTTTTGGAGCCCACTAATCATAGTTGACCATGTTTACTAGGTCCACATCATCACTATTTGATCATAGTTGAAATGTCACATCATCATTAATCATCGCATCGAAAACTGTGTGAATATAAATAGCAACCTCCTAAAGTTATGTCTCGGATTCTATGCTTCATTTTTTTTAGAACTTCACAAGTGCTATGTTAGACCTGACGCCCACTAAAAGTTAAATTCTATAAATTTCTGAGTTCGTTGAGCCAAGGATATGAAGGGCATTAATATGGAGAAGGAGGTGAATTACAAGATATCAGGGCAACCGAGGTCACAATGGACCAATTATATTATGTTATGTGTCGCAGTTACACCGTCTCATATGAATGGGGTGAGATGTGATATTCCTCATTCAACAAGATAAGTAGAAACCCCCTTCATTTTGACATTTTTGTTAGTTTTGTGAAGATGCGGAGTTTGAATGGAATTTAAAGTGTTATTTCTCAATATATTTTTTTGCACTAGAGGCTTGAGAGTTTTTCATCACTTATGTTTTTTGGTTGCACAACTCTTTGGATGAACCTAGCATACCATTTAACTGAATTTAATAAGCCCTTCCATCTATAAGATGGTGACAAATGTTAGGTCCTTCGCACTCCAAGCAACACAATTCCCTCCATAGATATTACATCCAATTTAACCAAATTTCATAATAGTTTCGGGTCTCCAAGAGATTAGGTACTCTAAGTTTCATTATTTGCACAAGTTCTTATATAAATTGGACCTTTTGAAATCATTATATGTAACACCCATGTTTTCCCCAGCTTGTAAATATAATTATATTACTGCTAGAAGACTATGGGCATAATTGTTATTAATCTAAAAAGGAAAATGTTGGATAATTGCTTAAGGGTATTGCCTACATAGATTATGATGCCATGAGAGGGAAACAGTGAGGAAATTTCCCTTACCAATTTAATATTCAAGAAAAACCCAGATTGCCCATTTTTCTAGAATTCTCGTTAATGAAGGAAGTTGGTAGTTGAACTACCAGCTTCCCAAATTTATGAAAAAAAATGGGTGATGTACCAGAACTGTCTTTCCTCATAAGCATGGGAAGAAAAGTACCCATCTAGAGGATTTTGGGTTGACCCACGAATTGGGGGATTTGACCCACGAAATCTTGTTGAAGAAGGCAAGAAATAAGGGAAAATCACAAGCAGAGAAGAGGGGGGATAGTTAGTTGAGTCTGGAATGTTGATGTTTTGGTAGCTGCGGGAGGATATTTCCCTCCTAGATGAACTTTCTTAGATGCAAAGAATATTCTAGAAGCAAGAGATCAATTGAACTGATATTGAAATACCCTAGAAGAGAAGTCAACCTAGAAGAATAAAGTAATAATGAAAAGACACATGTCCAGAGAAGAAGTCAGCCTAGTCTAGTGGCCAGGAAAACTATAAATAGAGGAAATCTTGGCTCATTTGTTTACTCACTCACACTCTCCCAGCTACACAGAAGCAAGGCACAAGTTTGGAGGAGGTGACACAGTGGTTGTAGCTGCACAATTTATTATTGCGCAGTCTTTTGGTATCTCTCTCTTGTACGGTACTCCTTGAGGAGGTGCACTACCTTTGTATGGTGTTGCTACTGCAGTTGGGGTGGTATTTCTGGTTAATCTAGCACTTCTGCTAGGGTTTATTTGATTGGACTTGATTTGTGAAACATAAACTATCTAAGAAAGGTTGTTGGGTTTTTCCCAGGATAAATATCTTGTGTTCTTTTATGTCTCTTGTTTATGTGTTTCTACTACTCAGTACATGATATATATATATATATATGTGTGTGTGTGTGTGTGTGTGTGTGTGTGTGTGTGTTAATGGTAACTAAGTAAAAGAACACTAGTAACACTAATGCTCTATAAATAAGGAAAATCCAACATGGTATCAGAGTTGGTTACCTTCAAAACAATTTAACCACTGGAAGGAAGATTGGTACAACGACACCTTGTAACACCCTGTCAAGATTGTTGAGCACTCTCCAAAGGACATTGGGGATAATTCTTGTACAGAGAAGTGTGCCTTACTCTAGTGCACCCCCTGAAACCCTAAACGTATAGTTTGGTGAAGTCTGAAAAATCGAGGTTTTTCAGTGCTAGGGTTTCTACCGACAAAAATGTCAACCAGTATGAGATTTGAGGATAGATTGGATGGAGCAGATAAATTTAGATCTTGGAAGCATAGAAGGAAACTCATTTTAAAAGAGAATTAATTATTGGATTGTGTCAAGAATATGCTTCCAGAACCTGAAGATGATGAAGCAAAGGCAAAGTTCAAGAAGAATGAGGTCAAGGCCAAGAGGATCTTAACAGACTCAATCAAGGATCACCTGATACCCAATGTATCAGAACTAAAGACTACTAAGGAGATGTTTGATCCTCTAACTAGACTCTATGAAAGCAAGAACACCAGTCGTAAGCTTAACGTATGACATCAACTCAGAAATGTGACTATGAACAAGTCATAGACGATAGCCAACTTCTTTACAAGGATCTCACAAATCAAAGACCGGTTAACAACCATTGGAGATCGAGTAGAATATGTTGAACTAGTAACCACAACACTAAATGGTTTTCCTCCCTCTTGGGACTCATTTTTCCAAAGAATTTGTGCAAGAAGGAAGTTACCCAGGTTTGACAAGTTACGGGTATATTTCTCTCAAGAGGAATCTAGATTGATATCCAAGAAACAAAAGGTAGATGATGAGAAAAGCCAAGCACTTGCAACACAAGTGAAGAAGAGAAAGGAAAGAGAAGAAGACAATCTAAGTAAGTCTAAGAAGCCATGTCGTAAGAGGGATATGTCAAAGGTTTTGTTATCAATTTGTAAATTTCCTTGGCTATGGAGGCAAGTCACAGAGGTAACCACAAACCAACTTACAGGCTGGAAGCTAGCCCTTCCAACCCAGAGAGGGCTCTCTCTTTATAACTCAGTCAAGAATGACAAGATATATAATCAGTATAATGGCTAGATCATTGATGAGGATAGGGTCGAAAATGGGGTTTGGCTAAGAAAGGAGGAGAGGGATCTTTTTAGCTATGGAGTCAACCCCTGAAAACGAATGAAAACAATGACTGGTAGGTAGAACTCTTCAGAGGTGTTAACACATAAGATTGATCATGTAAAGGAGGATTCATGGTTTTCAAAGCTTACATTTAACCATATCTCCATGTATTATGGCATGCCATCAAATAACAACCTCCTCGGAGTGTGCAATCTATATTTGAGTTGGCGTTGCGAACTAGTTAAGGAAGAGGGTTGGAGGTTAGGCAGCTTGCAGGCATCTGAGTGCAAATTTGAAATTACCAACATCAACCTCATAGCCATCAAGTACTCCATGAGATTTTTTGTCTTGTTTGGAGGTTAGGAAGGTTTTGGCTACTTGATTTTCCTTTGGCGTTGCGAACTAGCTCAGGCGCTGCGAATTGAGACAGGCGTTATGAAATGCGCTACATAATTTCCTGTAGCAGTTTCTTTTACATATTTGATCACAAATACAAAAAGGTGTTGTGGGTTTCTTTGAAATATTTTGTGGAGGAATATGATATCCTTGTTCACTTGCTGACCAAATTTCATCTTGACCCAGTTTGGAATTTGAGAGAAACAATTAAAACACAAGTGTGCTACGAAATGCGCTGCAAATTCTTTGTTTTGCATAGTTGTTGGATATTTGCCTTGTTGGGAGGTTGCCATTATCAAGGATGGTTTGAATGACTTCTCATGGATCAGTTAGATGTCAAGGGACACCTGCACCTAAGTTTTAGCTCCATTAAAGACCTCATGCAATGAGTTGGAAACAATTTATTGATGATTTCCAACAATTTCCTGAAAATTAGCAGTTTGTTGGATTTTTGTCTCTTTGACTATTTCTACCTAGATCCAAGGCCTAGAATCCAATGAAAGAGATGGGATTCGACCTCCTAAAGATATTTTGATGTTATTTTCTATTTAAGAGAGGAGGGAGATCTTGGAGAGGGGTTGGATTCATGAGCCAAGAGAGGCTAGAGAGAGTAGGAGCAAGCAATTTCCATGTGTGTGTTCATTTGTAAGCATGTGGGCATTTTATGATTGTAATCATTACTGCTATTGGAGACTCATGAGAGCCGTGATTTTCAGATTGTAATTATTGTGTTTTATATATCTTCTTATTTGAATATATTGCAGATTTGAGGATCAAAGGTTTCCAATGATTTATGGATCCCTAAGCAGCAGAGGATCTATTGTAATTTTTCCCATCAGTCATTGTTTTATTCAAGTATTTGTTGATTTCTTAAACTGAGAGGATCTCTATTTAGTGAACATTATATCTTATGCTTTCCTTCTTCATTCTGCCATATATCAACATATAATCTTGTTTTTTGTTGAGCAGCTTTAGTGCCTTCGATGAGTAGAATGTTTATGACTCCATTGCCCATTGGTGTAGCCTACTGATTTGCAGTTTGTTGCCCTCTCCCTTTCTTTCTCCATCTTGTTGATCCACCTATTCAAACCAAAACTTATCTTTTACCTATTTGATGGGTACTGGGATTATCCTCTAGCAGTCTGAGGGTGACTCTCGGTGCTAACATTCTTGGCGTCGTTTTCGGGGACGAAGTTGAAGATATTCCTTGGATTGTACGACAAAGATTATATCCAATTCTTGATGGTGAACAAGGATTGGAGACAGAAAAGACTGCATCTTTATTTTGGCGATTCCACTCCATGAAGAACCAATATGTCAAAGGCTATAGAGGCTATCTTGGCAAGGAGATTTGCTCCTCTAAAATTTTCATCCATCTCTGGTTTTCCAAATCTAGTGCCTCATCTATCATAATGGGGAGATTTACTGCCTATATTCAGAGAAGAAAAGGATGATGATCATGTTCAACATTTCATTGATTTTCATCAATGCATGGAGCAGTTGAACTTGCATCAGGAGGATGTATTAATGAAAATGTTTATGTTCTCCCTGAAGGATGATACCAGAGACTGGTACTTTTCTCTCCTTGCTGCAAGCATATCCACCTTGAGGGAATTCCATGATGCTTTCAATTTGCATTGTAAAAGGTATTAATCCTTTGAGTTTCTTTTTCATGATTGTTGTGAGGAATATGAGAAAAGTGTTCAAGCTGCATTAAGTTACTCTCCCGACTGTGAAGTTGAAGAAGATAACCTAGTCAAGAAATCAGCGAAGGATCAACTCTTTCTTCTTGTTGTTCCTCTATATTGGATGCAGATTTAAATGATAGTTTTGATCATAAAAATACAATATACATTTCTCCTGACTATGAAGATGAGATAAATGATAAGTTAGTTAAAAAAACTAGGGAAGTTTCCTCTTTGTTTTTTCCTAGCTTTTCATAATTGAAGGAAGATTTTGTTTGCTTCTCTTATGAAGAAAATGTAGAGGATATTTTTGTTCATGAAATAGATGTATTTAGCAGACCTACTTATGATGAAGAAGTTGTTTCAAATACTTACCAAGAACAAACTATTTTTGATGAATATATTATGTTAAGCCCTAATGGCTCATTACCACTTAATTAGGGCATATTAGATTAATGTGTTATTTTATTTATATACCGACTTTAGGCCATTAGTTGTGATTAGATTAGTAATGTTATTTTATTTATGTGGAAGCTTTAGGCCATTAAAACCTCCTAGTCTCCTATATATACCAAGGAGACATTTTCGTGCCTGAATCATCTTGTGCTTGAACATTTAGGTGGGGTAAAGGACGTTGCCCCCTCGAAGAAGACTTATTACTCGAGATATCTCTTTTTCAAGGCGTTAGGTACTCTTCTTGAGGTTTTATATGCTATATTGATGTTTGGTTCTTATATGGTTTGAGCTCAAGGTCTTGAGGTTTTGTATATACCAAGGAGACATTTTCATTTTGAATCATCTTGTACTTGAACATTTAAGTGGGGTAAAAGGAGGTTGCCCCCTCGAAGAGGCTTATTATCAGATATTATCTCTTTTTCAAGGCGTTGAGTACTCTTCTTGAGGTTTTTATATGCTATATTGATGTTTGGTTCTTAACATATGGTTTCAGAGCTCAAGGTCTTGGGGTTTCGCTGCTACATCTGAGACACCGTGGAATTTTCGCTATAACTTTTTTTATACGATGTTTCAGGAGGAACGGATTAAAGGGTTTTTAGAAGACGGATCAAGGTACGTTGTGTTCAAAATTCAGCTCCTGAAGCCTTATACTTTCTGAGATACAGCCGGTACAATATAGGGTTCTGGAATCATCCTGAAATGAGTCATTGTAGAATTTTTGCTATAAAAATTTTTCTGTAACGTTTCAGACCCTGAAATACGGAGAAAATTTACATAACTTAGTATATTATCTGTGGAAAAAAGTTCAGCTTCTGGGTCATCTTAAATTTGTAAATACACCCTGTGTAAGATAGGGTATCTGACTAGCCCCATTGACTAGTCTCAAGAAGGTGTTCTAGGTAAAACAAACATAACTTCTTGCTGGAGTATCCAAATTGAGTGGTACTAGTTGCATTGGATCGTGGA